>ML788604.1:485802-517319 GCA_009831015.1 Picea engelmannii
ATTTTTGGTTCCAGCAGTGTAAGGGGAGGTGAGGTAAACGTACCCACACTGGAACGGCCGAGGGCACATCCTGGGATGGGTCGAAGTCCGGGGTCCATTTGTTCAGGTATAACCCCTGAGGCCCCATGAAGTACGGCCCATTTTTGAATATGAGATTTTTGTCTTCAAGATTGTCAAAGACGAATACATAGTATCCTTTCCCTACGAAGTGGCTCTTTATTCCTTCTGTTATGAGTGGATTCCAGTTCCTCTGCACCCATGCGTCTACGGATTTGGGAGATGGCCAGAGGCCGGTAAATTGCCCAATAAGTCCCCTGTCTGCTAAGTTGACTGTCGTTCTGCATGTTTCTTCCAAAGGCAATTCAACACTGGGAATGTTGTCCAGTTTCTTCACGAATTTTTGCTGCACTGCTGACGGCGTTCTCTTGGAGGCTGCCGCGACCATCTTCCTGAATGCTTCCAGTTCTGGTAATGAGGAAGGGTTAGGGATGGCGCCCCCACCAGCGTCCATGGCTGGGGTTGCCATAAACAAAGCCCGAACTGATTCGCTTCCTCACGCCCCTGCGTGCTAAAATGCAATTTTTGTGATGAGGGTGCCGAGTCATGGCTTGAATGCACCGTTGGCCTTCAGATCTTCAAAACGGGGCCGCTCTGAATCGAGAATGCTGCCAGCGATCGACCCGGAGCGGGTTAGAGAGGAGTCGACCAAGCTAAGCCTGGTCGCCGAGAGGGCCGAGCCTGCCTGTGCGCGCGGCTAGGGTTCCAGTTTCCCTAGCTCGGGCCATCTTTCAACATAATTTATGTTGTTATTTAACAGTACCTTATTTCTTAATAATATTAATTAATTAATTAATTATTAATTACTTGTTCACATCTGTCAATGATTAACTAATTAATTAATTGACTCATTAATTAATTGAGTAATGAATTAAAGGGGTTAATAATTTTTAGTTTATTTAATTAAAGACTTACGTATGAGGGGGTGGAGGGGGGGCGGGGAAGAAACATTAAATGGAGGGGATAAGATAATAAATAAGGGGATAAGGTAATAAAGGAGGAGATAAGGAAATTAATGAGGGGGAAGAGAGTCGGTGAAGGGGAAGATATGACAGGGAAAGAGTCCGACGGGAAGGCATTATGAGAATAGGGGGAAGAAAGAATTACGGGAGAAGAGAGATTGTAGTTATGGTTTTGGAGATTTTTGGGTTCTGCGGTTTTGGGGAACCATTTCAGGGGGCACCAAATTGTTGGGGGTTTTGGGCACGGGGGTCAGGATTCCTTTCGGTTTCCTAGAGCTAGGGAGTCGGACAGGCCGCTCCTAGCTGGCTGGGAGGTTAGTCGGTTTGGGCAGAGTTGGTCAGTGCATCAGGCTAGGCAAGGCAGCAGGGAAAGGACAACCATATCAGTGGGAATTAGCATCAGAAGCAAGTATTTTATTTATGAATTGCTGAGTTATTTTCATGCTATGGAATAATTTTAAATTTATGCTAAACATTTATGCTTATATGATGGTGTATGAATTATTTATGCAAAGAAAGGAATTATATGTTTAATTGAACAAAATTTTGGGATTTAATTAAGTCAGGTCTCTACATGGAACAATAATTAATACAATAATAATGTAACCCCTTCATTTCCTAATGGCCTAGTGTTTAACATGTCTTGATAGCCATATAGGGTTAGGGTTAGTTTTTTTTCATGCCTCAACACTCAATTAGGGTTAGGGATTTGTACCCTCTAGAATCTTCTTGAAAATACACATGTGACTAGCTCTAGATGTGTGAGTAATGGGCATTGATGTGAAATCCACTTAGTACCATCGTGGTCAACAACATAAAACAACTTATGGGAGGCATAACTTTCTCACATGAACTTTGATTAATGTGATTTTGCACCATTGGAAAGTTCTTGATGTGTAGAAAAATGTTGAAAGGTTGAGAACTTTGTTTGCAAGTGGACCAAGGTAGTTGATTGTGAATCCACCATGCATGGGTTCAATCCCCATTGTTTTCTCATAAAGTAAGAGAAAACAAATGGTCTAGATTTGATTCTTTGTCATTTTCACATTTCGATGAAAATATTTATATCAATTTGAGAACATATATTAGTAGCTCAAAGGTTTAAATGAGAGGAGGGTAGGGATAGCTATATTGGAAACTCTGAGCTAAGTTGATATGAAGTGAATGGAGACAAAGTATGTTATGCCTAAAACAATTCTAAAAATATTTGACCCCCAAAAAGGTCATTTAATGCCACAAATAGGCTCGAAAAGTCTCTAGACCCCAAATCACCAAAGTAGGATTTGCCCCTAAAATGGACCCTATAAGCTAATAGCTCCAGTTTCTCCACCTAGAAGGTACCAAAATAGATGACAAATTATATAGTGATCCATTTTCGATTAGAGCTAGATACGATTTGGCACTAATTACGTAGTGTACTTGCAAGATAATGAGAGGTGAAAAATTATTCAAGGAGACCTTACAAAGAGGAGAGGAGCAATAAAAATAGAGAAAGAAATAACCTTAAGGCATAAGTGAATGATATACTAGTTGTTGGACAAAATGTTTGTATGGAACACTTGTACAAAAAGTTTTCCATTAAGTACCATTAGTTTCTCAACCTATACTATAAGTATTTTCCCCAAACTATACACTTAGTTTCATAAGCCACGACTCATAAAGATGGTACAACCCCAAAATATGTGGTTCACCTAGTAACAAGAAATCATAAAAAGTTAAGGAAGGTTTGATGCAATATTCCCCAATTAAGCATTCCTAAAATTATGTGAGTCATTAAAGATCCAAAATGAAACATACTAACCATATAAGGTGTTGAAAGCTTTAGACAAAACCTAAACAACATGTGTATGACCCTAACTAAAAACCCCATAAGGTCTAATATAGTCAAGTTAATGACCAAAAACCAAATACAAGGAAGGAGGCGATAAGAGAACCACACTAAGTACTAAACATTCAAAAGTGGTTTCGCATCAAAACTAAGACAAGGTGACTCAAGAAAAAGTAATCTAACATAGAAGAATCTTCGTAATAAAAAGAAAGAAGTAATCGAGTCATTATTGAATGATTGTCATATGGACAAGCACACAAAAATATGAAACACAATAATATGGAACACAGTGACACCTTAAAACAAATAAACGAATGTAAATACTAAAATATGAAACCTATAGACTATACCTTCATCCTAACTAATATATCGNAAAAAAAAAAAAAAAAATCACCTAAAACCCTTCATCCTTAGTACAGTAAGAATTAAAAAAATTCACCCAACCCCTTTTATCTCGTTTAATTTGATAATTTTTAAATTACTTATAAATAAAATAATAAAAAATATATAACTACTCGAGGACCCAATTTTAGAGCAACAAAAAACCCACTTAATTCTAAATATAAAAGTGAATTCAATTCAATTACATACACACGTGCCTTCATATATTTTGATAATTTAGAATCCCCAAGTTCAAGGTATAAAGACAAATACTATTATTGCTTTCCTCATAATTTAAATTTTGTTTGTTTAATTTTTTTATAATTTTATTGTATACTATCATCCATATATATAATCTAATTAGAAATTTATTGGATTTATGTAATTATAAATATCACCCATTAATATTGCAAAATTAGATTATAATAATATTATTTGAGGGTGTTAAATCTAATATTTTCACAATAATTTAAAAGAATTGTTAAAATGGTAAATTGCACAATTGAAGTGGGAAAAAAGTTTTTTAGGATGTTAAATCCATTTATACATTTAAAAATATAATTTAAGCAATAAAAAATTGAAAATTTACCAACAGTTATATACTCAAATTTAAATGATGATTATCCTAAAAAAATAAAAGTAGAATAGTTAATCTTATCCCATTTTTACATTAAAAATAAAAATTTTAATAAATCTAAAATTATAATTTTAACAAAGATTTTATGATCAGATTTCATAAATTCCAAAGAAAATAAACTAATAAAATTAAACTACTAAAATATTTAATTAGAAGAAGAAGAAGAGATTACTTCAATTTCTTTATAATTGTATTTCTATGACCAAAAAACTTCAATTTCTTTATATTTGTATTTCTATGCCCAAAAAACATTGAGAGAAGCACTTCCAAGATCACCATAATTTTGATGACTTAGGAGGTTAGGAAGGTCTGTAATGTGGCAAATCCAAGAGGAATTGAGTTTCATCTTCTACTCCCTTAGTGTCACAAAGGTGACAAATTCTCTCATCCCATGGTGTTTTCAGAGTTGTCCAAAGCCCAATTTCACTATGTAGCTCATGATAGTTTGTTCTTGTTTTATAAACGTTGATTTTCTTCTTTGCACTTATCAATAATGAGAGGTAATTTTGATCTTCTAAATTAGGGTTGACCACCTCCTTGTAGTATCTTAATTTCATTTTATCCACTAATTCTTTATCACATCACATATTCTTCTTAAATTTAGAAGTGATAATATTTGTAATGTTACTAATATTTTGCATGATGGCTTCTTCTTGTAATCCTCGATGATTTAGCCAAGATTTGGCATCTTTATGCCATCCCTGCTTGAGCCACTGGTGGTTTTGGCTAGAGTTTGAAGCATTTTTGGGGAGCCTCTTATCATCCATGTTGTTTATCTTGTTCTTATAAGTTAGGTATCTAATCATAGCAATGCTCTCAATGGGGGAAATGATTGCTTCTATAAAGAGGATAGAATAGGGTGTATTGCCCTTAATTTTGAGATTACAAGTTATAAAATTCTTTTGGATCTATCTTTCTCCATGATTCTCTAGATATACTCCATATAAGATAACTGGAGTGATGAGAGTGTGAAAAATGAGTTTTTTTTATTTTTAAGACCATAACAAGATTTCCACCCTTCATTTATCCTTTTTTCAATGTTGTAGTTTGAATTGAGCTTGTGGTGGATATCGATTCCAAGATACTTGTATGAAGACACTTCCTCCAAGATATTGTTGTCATAAACAAAAGTTCACAGTTATGCACATGCAAGAGAAGAAGCAGAAGTCTTTCAGGATTATTAGTTTCTTACCTAGGTCATAAAGGCTCTTCACCATAAAAATAATATCATCAACATAAAAAAGGAGGAGAATGACTATACTAGCAAATCGGGTCAACACAACCTGCATCCTCACGGTAAGGAGCCTCTTATATTACAATTAGTTTTTTCCTCAATGTTCCTAGCTCTTAACTCATAAAAGACATTAAACTCTTCTAACTTATATAAATATAAATAACATTAAAATTTCTTTATTTTTTTCCCATATATGGTAATAAAGTTATAAACTCTTATATATTTTAAAAATTTACTTTATATATGAGTTGTCCCTTTTTTTTTTTTTTTTTTAACATAAATTTTCCTATTTCCTACGTAGATTTTAAATATGAGTTTCCGTCAAAAATATACATGAATTTTCCTTTTTTAAATAATGATATTTAATAATAAAAGAAACTGTAATAATTATGTTTATAATTACCATTATTGTCCCAAAAGAGTGACTCATTTAGTAAAAGTGGTGTAATTCTATTGACCCTATAGTTGAACTCTTTCAAAAGTCGCATGTTACCTTCGTAAATCGATTCATCCCTCCAAATATTAAGAAAGCAACTATTTAGTAATTACCATTATGCACACACTACTTATATGCACTCAAATAATTCTCAAACTTTTAAATTGCAAATATCAACTACTCCCTCACATTTTTTGATTGCACATAATATATTTAATAATGTTAAGTTCGGTGAAAGTGTTCTAAGGTAGTTATGGGGTATCTAACCGCAATGGGTGATTATGGGGTTTTTAGAAGAAATGGATGGAAGCATGTGTTATATTATTTATATACTTTGCTTAATGTTAATTTTTATATTTTTAAGTCATACACAATGTATTATTTTAAGTTATATATTTATTAAATATTATAAAATAATTATTATGTAGTAATTTTATAAAAAAATCATAAGATAATATATAGTGATTTCTTTTTTAAATCAATAAGATTTAATTAATATTTTAAGATATTTATAAAAATAATATAATGATATATTTTATTTTTATTAAATTAGTAAATAATATATATTTACCTAATATATTAAATTAATCATGAAATATAAATATTAGTACATCCACAAACTCGTGGTTGGTGAAAAGTTTAAGTTTGTTCAGAAAATGAAACGTTAATTACTTAGATTGGCAATGAGTTAGCCACTATAGTAAATTTTAAATATGATCAAGTAAAAATAAAAAAAAATAAACATGTAAAACTTAATAAAAAAAATAATATAGTAAAATCTTTTAATTTTCTTAATCTTTACAAAATGATATATTTAACTTGTGTTTTAAAGTAATCATAAAAGTACATATTTTAATTTCCTTCGTCTTTGATGAATGATATATTTATATTATTATCATAATAAAAGCATATAAAGACATTAATAAATAGCTATGGAAATATGACAATGTTTAAAGGCGATTAATAACCATTTTAAGTGGTATTAAATATGATATTTTAATTTTCTATTGTTTAAATTGTATTTCTACTCAAATTTCTAGCCAAAATTTTAACAAAATTAAACAGATCCCCTCAAAATAATCAAAACCCACCAAAACTTAAAATAGTTGAAATACTGCCATTTTAAAGTTATAGGCTAAATATTCTAAGTTTTGACCTTTTTTCAAGGGATATTTTCCCATATTTACCAGAAATTCTACTAATAATTATTGGATTTACAAATCTGAATGATTATTTCTATATAACGACTCCAACAATGTCTAAACACCATGCAGATTAGTATTTAGTAACATCACCCACTCATTAAACCAACCCTTAAATAAAGGAGTTGTCTAACTACTCTTATGGTTTCTTTCTATTTAAATCTACACAAAATCACCTCTCAAATCTGGAGATTGAACAATTATTCAACGGATTTCCAATAAATATAACCGAAAAATATTCCCGGAACAATTATTCAACGGATTTCGAGTAAATATAACCCAAAAATATTCCCGGAAACGTAGAACGTTTGGCCTACGGCTTAAAACAACCCAACTCAGTGCAGCCGATCCAATCCAATGAAGAATAATAAGAGGCTTCCACTGTCGGAAACTCCGTGGTTTGTAAGGAGTTTAGTGGCAGTAATAGTCGTAACAGTTGCATTCATCTCGTTACAGATCTGGCTGAGCAGGAGGGATGGCTCCGGCGTCAAGGATTACATGCTACCTCGCTGTACCTTTTCTTTTTCGCCTTCATCTGGGGGAGTTGAGCATGACCAGCAGTGGCTTCCGGGCGAGGTTGCGAGGGCGCTTGTTCACTACGCGACGAGCAAGATCCTCCCCCAGCAGAACAAAGGTGAAATCGAGCTGAGCCTGAAAGTGCTCTCCGTGAGAAGCCCCTGCAATTTCCTCGTCTTCGGCCTCGGCCACGACAGCGCCCTCTGGAATGCCCTCAATGCCCACGGGAACACCGTTTTCTTGGAGGAGGACTCCAATTGGGTACAAGAAATTGGGAAAAGCCTACCGGGAATGAAAGCCCATCACGTCCAATACCAAACGAGGATGTCCAACGCTGACTCTCTGCTGCGCAACTACAGAAGAAATCGATCCTCCTGCAGCCCCAGCCTGCCCTTGAGGTCCTCCAAGTGCGAGCTCGCTCTCACCAATTTGCCCGCGCTCATCTACGATACCGAGTGGGATGTGATCATGATTGACGCCCCCCGTGGTTTCTTCGACGCCGCACCCGGGAGAATGTCCGCCATTTTCACTGCAGCCGTCATGGCGAGGAACAGGGAGAAGGAAGGATCCACAGATATTTTCCTTCATGATGTCGATAGGAGAGTCGAGAAAATGTATGCCCAGGAGTTTCTCTGTAACCGCTATCTCGTCGGATCTTCTGGGAGGCTTTGGCATTTCAGGGTTCCCCCATCATCCAGGATGAAGCCAACCGCCGGTGGCAGTAGCAATAGCAGTGACGGCTTCTTCTGTCTGTGACCCGTCGTTTTTCCCTGCATCATGACCAATAATGAATTATGGTTGCCATGTTTACGCACCATTGTATTTCCCACAAATTGGCGATGAAAATAATAACCTCAACTTTCAGCTCCTCTTGCAACAGAATGCATCCGCATTTGTTTTTTTTTTTTCTCAATTTACGGTTTTTATTTTTAAAGAGTATGCATCCACATTTGTTTTTTTTATCTCCATAAACAACTTCTCGCTTGCAAATTTTACATTATTTACTATTGATGTGGAAAACAATGTGACTTTTGAGTGTTTATAGATGTTTTTAGATAAACTATTGTTATACAAAAATACATTATATATTTATCATAGATCCTGGATCTATCAAACACTCAGATAAATTTGGATGTATCAAATACTCAGAGATTCAATTGCTTAATATTATTATTGTTTTTTTTAATTAAATAATTTTATTTTTTTTAATTAAATTGATTTTTTTTATTCATAAGCCTCCTCACAGTTTATGCTTCAACATCTCCCCATACACTTTACTCCTCAACATCTCCCCCATATTAGGCTATAAAATTAATAATAATGTGGTGTATAAACATATTTAGATCCTGGCCCAACACACTTATGTAAACAATGAAACTAACAAAGTGTGGATTGCAATTCCATCTATAAAAAGACATAGGTTGTAATTCCAAATCTATTATGAGTCAAAGAGATCAAATCCCTTAAGCTGCAAATCTTTTTATAGTTTAAAAACTTGAAGAAAGGTTTACTGGTTGAGGGATTTGACCTATCTCATTGCATAATAGATTTAGAGTTAAGATGGATTTACTATGGTTACACCAATTTATAGAGATTTGCTCATTTGACCTATCTCATTGCCTAATAGATTCAGATTTAAGATGGATTTACTCTGGTTACACCAATTTATAGAGATTTGCTCTGGTTACACCAATTTATAGAATAGTATATTTAACATGAAATTTTAGCAAAAAGTTAATCTTCCAAAAACATAGCTTCAACTTTTATAGTTTTTCTATGAGCACTATTTCAAATCGTGTAGTCTAAACGTTCTACTTTTTGGCTTTTTTACTAGCATATTTTTCAATCATTTTTGTCCAAAATAAGGCCAAAAATTGTTGGAACTCCATATTTAAGTGGTTGTCTCTGTATAATGTGAGTGCTCTAGGTTTTTTAGGTGCCCAATCCATTTATGCATTCAAAAATGCAAATTAAACAACAGAAAATGGCCATTTCACCAACATTTGTTTCACTCCGGTGAAAAAGTTCAAAAGGTCGAATGTTTAGACAACATTTTAGATAATATACAACTTAGATCCATCTTTATCATGGGTCAAGAGGGATAATATACAACTTAGAAAGGTTTGCACTTATCGAGTTAAATCCCTCATGATAGATCAAGAGTTAAAGATGGATTTAATCACAAAGTATTATGACATTATGTTTCTACTATTTCAATTTGCATTTTAGTCCTTGTTGTTTGATCTCAACATGTAATGTAATTCACCTTCACCTTTAGCATACTAATATTGATACCTTCATCCAATAATAGTTTAAATAAATGTAACTTGGTTGTTTTGAAGTGTACTATCACAAAATAATAAAACATTTTGCAATATATCATTAAAAATTAATTAAAAACAAATGAATCAAATTATTGAAATATCATTTTTGTTTTTTATATGTATTTAAATTGCCACATATCAATTCCATGTTAAGCACTAAAAGAATTGCACCACAAAATATTTTAATCATAATTTTCAATTAGTTGTGGTTGGCTTGATTACGGGGCCTAACCCCAAGGGGGAACTAACCCTTGGGGATACTTTTAATTACTTTATATATGCGTGTCCAATATTTTATTTGAAGTTGATATTGAAATATTCATTTAAAGCAAAGTGGGTATTAAAATATTTTACTTATAATGGATATTGATATTTTTTTGTTATTATTTTTTTAAATGCTATATGTCAATTTTAAGTTGAGCAGAAAAGGAATTACACATATCTCTTATATTGGACTATAAAAAGTGTTGCTCACCATAATAATATTGATAGATTAAATTGTTAGAATTATTAACTCCTTGTGTTATGTGTAATCATATTTATGGTTATTGGGTAGAATTATTTTCTAATTAAGGAGTTTGTTTCCGAGTCTTTGGGAGGATGCTAGAGCTAGTTGAATATGAGAGATTCTCTCTATAGCACTCTCAATCCCTAAGTATCATTTTAAGAGATGGGGCATTAAAATTTCACTTCTCCCAAACTATCTCAAATATTATCTTTCACAACTCCATTGTATTATGCTCGTCAAGAGCTTTCCAACGACGATAATTTTGTTCAAAACTAAGCTCTGGAGTAAAAGTCGTGACCTTCCAAAGTTCTCAGGTTTACATAGGAAACAACTTTGTTACTTCCACGTGGCATCCACATGACACCTTGTCACATGTGCCATCTGATATGACAACATCTCAGCCCCGATGTGGAACTAGTCTAACCTGCCACGATGGAACTTCAGTCCACGCAGGCCTACAGTCGCCATCATTCAGACCTTCTCCCAGCTCACTCTAGGTTTACCTCTGACGGATATGGTATCGAGGAATATTCCCTTTCAATACCATATGTTTTGCATTTGAAAGGTTCAAGTAGATTCACTTCTCTGAATTCAAGGGATCGAGGAATATCCCTTCTCCTTGATGGACAACGTAGATGAACGTCGTGATCTCTCGATCAACGATTGAGATCCATTCGACTCCTAAGGTTCACATGTCCATCTAGACCCCACTCAACTTGTCAACCATTCCAAGGTTAAAATATGTTGTCCTAAGAGCACCCTGTCTGCCTTGTTGACAAGCCACATCATCCATGACGTTAACACTTCATCTCTTGACTTAGGTGAAACCTTCATAAGATTGACGACTATCGTTCCATTACCCTACTCATAGATCTATGACCTAAATCTACCCTCCATTGAATTCGTACTATGAACACGTCGGAGGAGCACTCTGAACTCTCCAAAGTTGACCCCAAAAATAGTCAACTCCAATCCTATCGACCAATTGATTACTGACATGTGTCTCCACACTAACACTCCCAATCAACACCAAGCTCGCTCTTCCTCTCGACATGATATGTATTTATCTCCAACGATTGAGTATTTATCTCCCCCTCTTCTAGATCAACGACCCACACACGCTCAATTTCATAGCATCTCATTAGGAGTTATTCTCATGATACATGAGATTTCCTTCCGAAAACCCCACTCTGAACGATTCATTTCATATTCTATCATTCAGAAACTTTCCCATAGAGCCTAAGGGTTCTTTCTTATGCCTTCACTCTGAATAGCCCACCGATCAACGGTCCCAGTCTCTTCATATTGACAGCTATCATTCTATGTTGGCTAACACATGGTTTTAAGGAGTTATAACAGTCCATTTCAAGGACTTAGCCAGTTTTAGAGTTTTGCAGGTCTTCAGTACTGAATTTCAAGGGTTTAAAACTACTCCATGGCCAATACAAGTTAATAGAACTTATTATACATTTCTCTAATATTTACCCCACCCCCATCCTCATAATTGGGGGTGTGGGTGGGGGAAATATTAGAGAAATGTATAATAAGGGGTGGGGGTGGGGGTGGGGGTGGGTGTGGGGGAAATATTAGAGAAAAGTATATTATACATTTCTCTAATATTTCCCCCACCCCACCCCCAAAAATACTTTGCACGGTCTTACAAATCCTCCACACAGAAATATGGAATGTTCGATCAAGCAATAGTTCACACTCAGTCGTTTTCACAATTTAAGAGTAATAAATAACATTACAACATAACTCATCTTACAGGAATTCAAAATCATAGATTATGTTCACAAACATTCTCTTAGATTCAGGAATTTACACATTCATACAAATATTCCATTTATAATCATTCAGATATATCGTTGACAGTCAATTCAGTGTAGATAAACACTTATCTAATAAAGAAATGATCCAATCTAATTGACTGAGAGAGGATGCCTTTCCTCCCAACCTTAGGCCTTTTTGTAGAGTCACTTCCTACGACACACCACCCTGTGTCAAGAGAAACCAAGGAAATTGGCTCAGCAGGGCTCTAAGTCTTCGATGATCCAGGAAGGTTACTCTCCTTCCCCCTTTGACACAACAAAATTTTCCACCTCCCACTGAGCTTCAGATCTCTGCAGGTTTATCAGGTGGTTTATCAATTGGATTTCCTCTACACAAGGGAGTCCCTTCTCTGATAAGCATTTCCTCAGCGACCTCCCCTTACCAATGTCGGTTTCTATCCAGTAAGCACCAAGCTACAACCCATTATTGCTCTAGTTCAGGAATTCAGGCCTTCTTTGTTCAGGGTGATCATCAACAACTCAAACAAGCTTCATGTTTTCCTCCATAAATCCAACCTTTTCCTAATCCTTTTTTCTATGTCTTCTATTGTGAGGTCTCTCCTCTGTCTGAATACACTACATGTATCTTCTTCTTCTCCTGTTCTTTGACTACACTCTTGGTGTATGTTTTTCCTTGCTATTCTTTGATTGCACTCTCTTGCTCATTTTTCCTTCTTCGGTCTTCTCTCTTCTCTTCAGGTCTCCATGAATTCATGCAGATGAAACCTGCAGTCCACCATCCCAGTCTAAAGAGGTGGTTCCATGGTATTCCTATTAGATGTTCCATCACCCATTATCTTCTATATGGGTCATTTACCACCGTCATTAACTCTCCACCCACCATTCTATAACTTCTTTCAATGATCGCGTGGTTTCATACCAGTCTGGTATGGTGGTAGGTGTAGTTATTATGTTTTCAAACACATATTATCTTGATGTGCAAGCTTCCTATTTTCTTCACTGATGCATCTTAGCTCCACTTCACTCAACCATTACATCAGTCCCTCTGCCTGATCAATTTCCTCTAGTGTATCATGGCCAATACTTATCAAGGTTGTTCCCTCTCAGTTAGCAGTTTGGTGTTTATATTAAATCAAAACACAATTACATGCCTCATAATGTTAACATATGAAGTTTGTGCATAATTACATTATTGGGAGAAAATAGGGCGTTATATTCCCCTCCCCCTTAAAGAAACGCCATCCTCGGTGTTTAAAACACCATGTATATACAATTATACATTAAAAAAAAATGGGTATGCCAATATCATGGCATCTTCAAGCTCCCATGAAGCTTCATAAGCTCCAAAGTGCTTCCATTGCACCTTGACTTGCATTATGGCTTGGTTCCAGAGTATTGTTTCTTTCTTTTCCAGTATGCATTGAGGTTCTGGTTGAAATTATCCCTCTAGTTCCACTTGTATTACAGTCCAATCAATAACATGATTAGAATCATGGACATATTTATTTAACAAAGACACATGGAATACATTGTGTTCTCTAATAGTAGGTGGTAAATCAAGTCTGTATGCTACTGGTCCTATTTTTTCTAGAATTTTAAATGGTCCACAATATCAGGGGGGCAATTTAGCACAAATCCCCATTTTCAGGGAACTTCTCTTGGGTTTCACCCGGAGATACATGTGGTATCCTACTTTGAACTCTCTGGGGGTTCTCTTGCTATCAACATAGCTCTTCTGTCTATATTGGGAAATTTTCAAGTTCCACCTTATCTTAACTATGGCTTGTTCCATTCCCTTCAACAATTCAGGTCCAAGTGTAATTTTTTTTCCATTAGAATGTCCCAACTAATTGGAACTTTGCACTTTTTGCCATACAGAGCCTCAAACAGACTTATATTCAATGATTCTTGATAACCATTGTTGTACACGAATTATACCAAGGGTAGATATTCTTCCCACTCCTTGGGTCGATGCATAATATGCATTCGTAGCATATCTTATAACATTTTTTTCACCCTTTCAGTCTGACCATCAGTTTGAGGATGGTAGGTCGTGCTAAATTCCAACTACATTTATAAACCTGCAAATAATATTTTCCAGAGATTCGAGGTGAACCTAGCATCTTTGTTTGAAATTATGGTTTTAGGAAAACCATGCAACCTGAATATCTCTTTCATGAAAACATTAGCAATGCCTATGGCTTTAAAAGTATACTTTATGGGAATAAAATGAGCTTCCTTGCTCAACTTATCCAAAACAACCATGATTACTTCATGTTGTTTGATTGTCTTTGGTAAACCTGTGATAAAATCCATGGAAATCACTTCCCATTTCCATTATAGTATTTGTATAGGCTGCAATAGTCCAGTAGGGTGTCGATGCTTGACTTTCACATATTGGCACTCCAAAAATTTCACAATATAATGAGCAATGTATTGCTTCATCCTAGGCCAATAATACATTTTCCTAACTGTTGTCACCCTTTTCTGGTAACCAAGGTGACCTACATATGGCCTCCTATGGAACTCATCCATAATCAATCACCTCAGATCTACTGAATTAGGCACATACAACCTATTATTGTACAACAATAGATTATCAACCCTTAGCTGATATCCTTCATACATATTTTCTTTAGGTTCTTTCTGCCACTTTTCCTTCACCTATTTGAGGAAATCATCTTCCAGAAAGAGGGTCTTAATTCTCTGTTGAATTTTGTACTCTCCTACACTTGTTGTTGCTAAGTGTATTGGCTAAATGCTTCGGCTGAGTGTGTCGGCTACTTTGTTCTCTTTTCCTTTTATATGTTTGATTTCAAAGTCAAACTCGTTGATTATCTCCATCCACCTGGCCTATCTAACATTCAACCTTGGTTGATCAAATAAATACTTCAGACCACAATGGTCAGTCATGAGGATAAATCTCCTCCTGAGCAGGTAATGTCTCCACATTTTCACCACATGTACAATTGTTGCAAGTTCTAGGTCATGGGTAGCATGCTTCTTCTCATGTTCTTTCAACTTTCATGATTCATAACAAAACACTTGTCCTTATTGCATGAGAAATCCATAGATTCCCTCTTTGCAAGCATCTGTGAAAACCAAGAAGTCTTTTTCTAGGTTCACAATATTTAAAACAGGGGCGTTGGTCAACAACTACTTTAGTTGTTGGAAGCTATATTTTCACTCTGGTGACCACATGAACTTCCTCCCTTTCCTTTGTAATGAACCTTGATGAACCTATGGAAATATCCAGCCAAACCCATGAAGGATATCACTTATGTCACGTTTCTAGGGGTGGGACAATACATAATTTCCTTGATGTTTGTAGGGTTTACTGTGACTCCTTTGGCTGAAATTACATGGCTTAGATATTGGATTCTTTTTTGAATAAATCATACTTGTTGAACCTGGAGTACAAATGATGTTCTCTTAACACTTGTAACACTATTCTAAGGTGTTCTTCATGCTCCTCTCGATTCTTGGAATACACCAAAATTTCGTCCAAAAATACTAAGACAAAATTGTCTAAATAATTGTTGATATTCATAAAACACATGGATATAGCTGGTGCATTTGTAATCCCAAATGGCACCACAACAAACTCATAGTTCCCATACCTTGTCCTAAAGGTTGTCTTGTGGATGTCCTCATATTTAATTCTGACTTCATGATATCCCGACCTCAAATCTATTTTTGAGAAAATTGTAGCCCCACTAAGCTGATCAAAGATATCATCTATTCTAGGAAAAAGGCATTTATTTTGAATGGTCATCTTATTCAGTTTTCTACAATCGATGCATAGTCTCAAGGTACCATATTTATTCTTTACAAATAGGGTTGGTGCTCCCCATGGGGACACACTTGGTCTGATGTAACCCTTGTCCATCATTTCTTTCAACTACATCTTCAGTTCTACCAACTCGGGCATACTCATCCTGTAAGGCACTCTTGATGTTGGAACTGCTCCAGGCATGAGATCAACTGAAAAGTCAATTTCTCTTCCCAGAGGTAATCCAGGCACCTCCTCAGGAAACACATCTCTAAATTCCCATAGCATTCGGAGATATTCAACCTTCAACTCCCTACCTTATGTTGAATTTAGTACTTTTATAACATACATGGGACACCCTTTTTGGCTAAACATTTTGAGTTGTAACGTTGATATCTATCTCACAAAGACTGGATTCTAAATTCCTTGAAAAATTATGGTATTTCCTTTCTCGTCTTCACATTATAGAATTTTCTCATAACAATTCATTTTTTCCTTATGGGAGGCTAACCAATCCATGCCCAATAGCACATCATAAGAAACAAGGGGTAGGATATTTAGAACTGGCGCCCGGGTCTGAAATCCCTCCAACCCAATTGGACAAGCTTCAACTACCTATCTTATTTTCCTCTTTGTTCTAGGGGCTAACTGAACTAACCAAGCCTTGGTGTGCTTGTTTCTCTGTAATGAACATGCCTCAACCACTCGAGGTGAAACATAACTAATATTAGATACTGGGTCAATTAAAATAGAAATTGGTTGTTCAATAATAATACCTTCCAATTCCACCACAGAGGCTTGGTGGTATTCTTGTCAATTTTCTACCGCTACATAGATTCCCAAAACAATCATGAATAGGTCATTGACTGTAGATTCATCTTGCATGCTATACACTCTTCTATTGTCATTGACTATATATTTATCTATTAGCTTATTCCCGCTTTGAGGTGGATTTTGTTTTTATTCACACTCCTACTTGCCTGACCCAACTGTGCATCTTTCCTAGAATTCTTGCAAGGGAAAGACTTGAATCCCTTTTTTTAGAATCCAATCTTCTCCTTTTTTTCCCGATCCTTGGAAGACTCATTCTTGTGCTTAAACTCCTCGTAACAACATTTTTCCTTTTGAATTGTGTCTTCCAACATATTGGGGTTTTCAAACTCAATGGATCTTGGTAGGACTACAGTAAGCCATTGAGAAAGTGTTGGATTCTTGCCTTCTCATCCTTAAGGTAGGGAACATACCTCAACATCTCCATAAACATTTTTGCATACACCTCCAAGGTAAGTTGCCCCATATTAAGCTATAGATTCATTTATTTTGTCATCATAATACTTTTCAAACAGGTAAGCTTTGCAAAAATATATCTCAAACTATTTCCAGGTTAATTTGTTTTCCTTTATCTTTTTGATTTCCTTGAGGTATTCCCACCAAATGGAAGCCCCTCCATTAAGGTTAAACACTGCAATTCTTGATTTGTTATTATCTGAATAATTATGTACTCGAAAGTACTTTTTCAAGCTAAATATCGATGCTTCAGCTTCCTCTCCTTTCTTGATTTCTCCGTAAAAGGTAGGTGACTTAGCTTTCTTGAATTCTTCAGTCAGAAAACTATGATAATTCTTCATCTTTCTCTTCTTAGAAATGTTGGATTCCATACCATATTGGACTGTTCTGCTAAAACAGTCTTCCAACTAAAGGACTCAGTGGGAATTCCTCTTATCGATTCACCTCTCTTAGTAACCCCATACTTTATTTTGGAAGAACTCTTCCACACATTATTGTGAGATAGTCCACGATTTTGGGAATATAAAGGGGTTTTTAACCTCTTCAACTGTTGTAGTTATGCATTTCTAGGGACTTGTTGCATATGTTTTTGAATTTTGAACAAACTTTGTAGTAGAAATGCGTTCAACTCCACTTGTTCGGCATGGGCTCTCATAAGCATCTCATTATCTTCCTTCAAGATTCTCACAGTGGCCATCAAATTTGGAGGGGTTTCCCTATCCCTCTGGCCATTAGAATCTTCATCTCTGAGGTGTGAGATGTCATCCATGCTATGCTGCACCATTCACTTTTGTGAACTTTTCAACTCGTCCTACATGTTGAAACAACAATTACCATTAGAATTTCGTGTCAGTATTTTGAATCATACATTCTAGACAACAAAAAATCATTCTTAAACAGTCTTAAGAGGTCTTGGTGACCCATTCAATCCTAGAGTTTGAACTTTATTATGATACCACTATGTAGAAATCCCAACCCCTAAGTATCATTTTAAGAGACGGGTAATTAAAATTTCGCTTCTCCCAAACTATCTCAAATCTTATCTTTCACAACTCCATTGTTTTCTTCTTGTTAAGATCTTTCCAATGATGGTAATTTCGATCAAAACTGAGCTCTGGAATGAAATTTGTGACCTTTAGAGGTTCTCAGGTTTACATAGGTAGTAACTCTCTTACTACCACGTGGCATCCACGTGAAACCTTATCACATGTGACATCTGACATGGCGACATCCAGACCTCGATGTGGCACTAGACTAACCTACCATGGTGGAACTTCAGTCCACACAGGCCTACAGTCGTCATCGTTCAGACCTTCTCCCATCTGTCTCTATGTTTACCTCCGATGGATATGGTATCGAGGAATATTCCCTTTCGATACCATATGTTCGATGTTTGAAAGGTTTGATCATTTTCACTACTCCAAATTCAGGGGATCGAGGAATATGCCTTCTCCTCGATGGACGACATAGATGCACATCATGATCTTCTGATCAACAGTTGAGATCCATTCAACTTTTAAGGTTCACCTATCCATCTGGACCCCACTCGGCTTGTCAACCATTCTAAGGTTAACATCCGTCGTCCTAAGAGAAGCCTAGCCACCTTGCTAGAAAGCCACGTCATCCATGACATTAACACTTTGTCTCTTAACTTAGGTTAAACCTTCGGTAGATCGATGACTACCATGTCATTACCCTACTCATAGATTTACGGCCTAGATCTCCCCTCCATCAGATTCATACTATGAGCACATCGGAGGAGCACTTCGAAATCTCCAAAGTTGACCCCAAAAATAGTCAACTCCGACCCTTTCGACCAATCCATTACTGAAATGTGTCTCCACACTGACGCTCCCAGTCAGCACCAGGATTTCTCTTCCTCTCGACCTGCTAAGTGGGACTCACAATGACCAATAGTTGAGGATTTATATCTCCTGACTTTAGATCTATGACCCACACATGCTCAACTTTGGAGTATCTCGTTTGGATTTATTCTCATGGCACATGAGATTACCTTCCGAAAAATCCACTCTGAATTGTTCATTTTAGAGTCTCTCGTTCAGATCCTTTCCCACAATGCTTGAGGGTTCTCTCCAAC
Organism: Picea engelmannii; assembly: GCA_009831015.1. Taxonomy (NCBI): domain Eukaryota; kingdom Viridiplantae; phylum Streptophyta; class Pinopsida; order Pinales; family Pinaceae; genus Picea; species Picea engelmannii. The sequence goes on from ML788604.1 coordinate 504,838, forward strand.
GCCTTCACTCCGAAAAACCCATTGATCAACAGTCATGATCTCTTCATATCGATGACTATTATTCTCCATTGGCTAACACAAGGTTTTAAGGAGTTATAACAATCCATTTCAAGAACTTAGCCATTTTTCGAGTTCTGCAGGGATACAATATTGGCTTTCAAGGGTTCAAAACTACTCCATGGCCAATACCAGTTACTAGAACTTAAGGAAAATACCTTGCATGGTCTTACAAATTCTCCATGTATAAGTATGGAATGTTTGAGAAAGAAACAATTCACACTCAATCGTTTTCACAATTTAATTGAGCAATAAATAACATTACAACATAGCTCATCTTGCAGGCATTCAAAATCATATATTATGTTCACATAATTTCTCTTAGATTTAGGCATTTACACATTCATACAAATATTCCATTCATAAGCATTCATATATATCATTCACAATCAGTTCAGTGTAGATAAACACTTATCTGATAAAGAAATGATCAAATCCAACTGACTGAGAGAGGACGCCTTTCCTCCCAACCTCAGGCCTTATTGTAGAGTCACTTCCTATAGCATGCCACCCCCGTGCCAAGCCATGATACCACCAAGGAAATTGACTCAGAAAGGTTTTGATTATGTGATGATCTAGGAAGGTTACTCTCCTTCCCCTTCTGACACAATAGAAGTTTCCACCTCCCATTGAGATTTGAGTCTCTGCAGGTTTATTAGGTGGTTTCTCAACAAGATTTCCTCTACACAAGGGAATCCATTATTTTATCAACATTCCCTCGGATACCTCCCCTTACCAGTGGCAGTTTCTTTTCAGTAAGCACCAAGCTGCAACCCACTATTGTTGCAGTTCGGGAATTCGGGTCTTCTCTGTTCAACGTGATTATAAACAAATCGGACAAGATTCTTGTTTTCCTCGTGAACTCCAACCTTTTCTTCCTCAATCGGCACATTCACACCTTTGCGCTCTCTTGCTTGTATTTGAGCCTTTTTTTCTCTATATTCTATTGCGAGGTCTCTTCTCTGTCTGAATACACTGCCTGTGTAGTGTCCCTAATTCAAAACCCTTCGTAATTATACATATAGGTTGGTGAGTCAATTGGTACAAGTGTAAATGTAATGAAAATTTAGGTTGGTGAGCCAAGGACACCTAGTTTTGATGTTGCACACATCAGAGTAGTGTGTGGAGAAGTGTTAATAAATACAAGGTGTGTTGCACACACCTGGGTAGGTGTGCACATTGCATTATGTCGCATGCACTTGGGTTAGTGCGCATGAATGAACGGATATGTATGGAGGTTGGAGAGCCTGTGTGATTATGAGGTTGGTGATCCTAGATGCAGATAGGCTAGTGCGCCTATCCATGTAAATATAATCTTGAATATTAATATAATATTGCATCGTTGCACGCTGACTGACTTAGATGAAAAGAGATGGGGGGGGATAGTCCACCGGAAAAAGGGAAAAGGGGGTGAGTCATAAGTCTTAGGAAATTTTTTATAATACTTCCAGGAAAAATGTAATGTCAGATATATTATTATTATCCTAAGTTCCTCACGGTAGGGAACTAGTCACGAAGTGGCTTAAAGATACTTGTAAAAGGTGACAAGTGTCAATTGGAAGGAATGCAATATACATTGTTGGCCTTAATGTACTTTGGGGGGGGATTATGATTATTGTGGATGTTCAGCAAGCTCTAGTGAGAAGAAAGGGGGGCCAGACTATATGGAAAATCTGATTATTACCTTATCTGTCAAAGAAACTTGTAGGGAATTATGGGGATCTATCCAGAGTTGCATTGTCAAAGAGATGTGTTGGCAGACCGTGAGCAGTCTCTTCAGGTGAGAGATTAGTTGTTGTGGAGTGGTTTCCATATCCATGATTAAACGTTCCAGGCGAGATTTTTTGCTGGGAATTTGTTTATGGTATGTTGGGAATTAGTCATAGGGATTAGAGACTTCATGTTCAGCCTATTGTTGGTAACCCTGGGAAGGGAAGTGGGGTAGATGAGGGACTAATGAATAGGGAAGGGAAACACTTCCTTGGGTGTGACAGGTGTGTGGGGAATGAGGGACCGTGGGCTAATTACAGTAGCGGGCACCTAGGATTAGAAAATTCTGGTTAAGTTTCAGGCCATAGCTTGTCTCTAGGACCCTTTTTCCCCAGTGGAGATGAGCCCGAGCTCGGGGGTGACATGTCGCTGAAATTTTAAGAGTAACAACGTCTATGGTTGGGAGGAACGTCTGAGTCATGGCCACAATTGGTGATTTTCATTAAACATAAGTGTTCTTTATGTGCTTTTCTTGTTTATTGTGTTCTTGTTATCTATGTTTGACATGGTTTAATTCTTGTATGATGTTGCATATAAGTATTCGATGTTTTTTTTTTAATGATGCTTGTACTTGTAAGTACGATGCATATAACCTGTAACTGTAGCTATTCTTGGATATAACCATTATGAATAGTTTTTCCTTCTATGTTAACCTGGAGATTTTGGTTATAAGTTGTTAAGAAGAGGATTGAGTGGCTGAGTGTACAAGATGGTAGTCTGTGTGCACCAAGGGGATGGAAATTTGAGTGTGCAGAAAAAGAAATTAGATTCTACACACAGTGAAATATGAGTTGGTGCATGACGCTTGATGGTTGCATGTGGGGTTGTGATTTGTGAACAGTATGATGGTGCAAGAAATTTTGAGTTACTTCAGTTGCTAAGATTAGGTTGTAAGGAGAAAGTTTCTTCTGTTGTTATAAGTTGAGTGACGCAGCTCAACTTGGGCTGAGCATGTTACTTCAAGATATATTGTGTGGGTTATGTTAAAGTAGATCCGACAAAATATACTTCTAGGGTAACATTGGTCAGTTATATGATGGGAATGTTATATTTTGGTTGACTGAGTGCTCTTGAAGTTGAGGTTGTGTGATGTGGCCTAGCCTGGGGAGAAAGGGGACGTTACATTCTGGTATCAAAGCTATTGGTTCAACATTGGACTTGTGTGGGCCAGAGTTTATCATGAATATATGTGTGCACTAAGAATTGGGTGCCTCATGGTGTAGAGTTTCATTTACACGGAAACCAATAATGCACGGTAAAGAGTTGTAATGTGTGTAAATACATTGATGTGTGGGTGTGCGCAGTAGTGTTTTGGATGTTAAAGTCATCTAATAAATCTGAGGAAAGGATTCTAACAAAATGATGCAAAGTTTTCTTGTAGTTGTTGCATGAAATCATCTAACAAATTTTTAATTTCTTACACATTTTGCAAAATTATCAGCAAATAGAGCAGGATAGGGTCAATACAAAAGGTTAAAATCATGGAATATGCATAGAGGACTATTGTGTTGATGATGAATTTGGGGACATGTATGTCGATTTGGATGTTGATGGTACAAAATACAAGGGGGAGCGCATGAACTTGGTAGAAGTTGTAAAAGTACTGCAAAAACATGTCCAGAGCTATATGGTTGATAACAAAAGGCTTATGAGAGCCAAGGTGCAACAAGATGACTTAAATTTCAAATTGAATCAGAGCCTAGATATAATAGAAAATAAAATGGACAAGGAGACATAGAATAGTAGGTCAAGAAGTCGCAAGTCTCATGATGAGAAAATAAGAGAAGAAAGAAGTGTTGGTAAGCATTCTCTCAAGAAAACGTGTAGTAGTTCAAGTCCATCTTTTGTCAGAAAGTGTAAGAGAAGGACTAGGGTGGATGAGATATAGGGAGAAATGAATAATATCAAGCCTCCTACCTTTGATGGTGAGCACAATAAAGATGAAGATGCAGAAACCTGGTTATTGGGTATGAGAAATTACTTCCAGTTGCATAATTATTCTGCGCAGGCAGAGGGGAGAATCACTATCTACCAGTTAAAAGGAAAGGAATCAATGCAGTGGGATCTCTTAGACAAGTAGGTGTTCTCATTTCACCATAGAAAATATAACAATATTGTCACCCAACCATAGGCTGGAGCCACCCCCAGGCACCTTAACCTTGACAGAGAATAATTATGGAAGAAACACCTAGGCCTAATAGCCAATCATGGTAGCATATCACTCTCCAAAGTTATCATACCAAGAAGAAATTCCAAACCATAACCAAGAGAGATTCCAATCCTAAAACGGAAAATACAAGTTGCATTAGTTGCAGCTGCAGGTACTCTCCAGACTTGCGCACAACTAAATTTCTGCAGTTGCGAGTGAGTGTGTGCTAAATGAGATCTAGCGCTCTGTATTTATACTAATCCTTCTTAGTTGTATGGGCCGACTTCTCTTCGTGGGGGATAAAACTCAATATTAAATTAATATCTTTAGTCGACTTGTCTTCTAGGGTTATGTCCAATTCTTTAGGGTTTCTTCTTGCTTCCTGGAATATTCTATTCTTTTCATCGTTACACGTGGAGGTTTAATACCTCCCATAGCTACCATAATATCAACACTCCCTCCTAGCTAGGGAGGTATTTAAAGGTAATGGTCCTGAGCATAAACATACCATTCAACGGGTAGCATCATCATAGCCACACGGGCTATCTCACGATCAAATCATGAGCACCATCATCACTATCAGTATCATCTGATAGCATCAAATGTATCATCTCTCAAAGTCATACTCCATCTGAGTAATTGGGCATGATGTTGGGTAAGTCACTCACTCCACAGAGTGATATAAGAATCATTCTTCTAATCCGAACATATGTCCTAGAAGAACAGCTATTCCAACAGATGTTGGAAGCCACGCCATGGGCTACAGGGACTATTCTTCTAATCTGAACATACATCCTAGAAGAATAAATGTCCTGGACTATTTTCCACCTAGAGAATGTTTGTCCACCAGCACACTGACTATCCATCTAGCTGATAATCATTTCCAACACTACTTATAGTATTCATGGAAATCAAAACAATTCCATTCAATATAACACAACTGTGTCTATCCATAGTAGTACACAACTACTATCCAGTGGTACACAACCACACCAAGTAGCACACAAATACTTAATTAGTGACGCATAGTCACAACCAGTGCAACACATCCACAAAAATAGCATACATCTATTGTCCAGAGACATACAGTCTCCACAAAAATCATATCATCTGCTATCAATCTGCATAAAACAATATCATGATATAAATTGAGTCATCTAGACCATTCTTCCACAAACATCTGTGAGATCTGGAAGAGCATCTGCCTTCAGAAGGCAAAACATCAGCCATGGGATATCTGGACTATTCTTCTCAAGAACAAAAGAATAAATGTCCCTGATTTATGAGCCTGGACCATTCACCTAACTGGGCCATTCCTCCGGCACTAATCATAGTGCAACCTGGAGAGAATGAGTCTGCCCTAGGGAATGTATGTCCTTGATTGTTGAACCTGGATCATTCACCTAACTGGGCCATTCCTCCGGCACTAATCATAGTGCAACCTAGAGAGAACGATTTTTCCTTAGGGAATGACTGTCCAAACCATTTCCTAATAGAAATGAATGTCCTGCACCAACCTCCAAAATAGACCATTCTTTGAAACTGATAAAAAATGTGAACTTTGAAAGAATGGTTGCCCGATGAGGTGGACCATTCTACTTTACCACTGCTCAGAGTGACTACCAAGAGGAATAACTATCCTAGACCATTCCCCCACACTAGCCACAAGGGGAATCATTGTCTATGGTACATCAACAATCTATCAGACCATTTTCATTATGAAAATGACTGTCTGATCTGGACCATTTTCCAAATTGGAAAATGCTTGTCTGTCAGAAATCTCAAACTACTTTCTAAACTGGAAAGGAACTTCTCATCCTGGACCATTTTTCAAATTGAAAAATTATTGTCCATAAATCAATAACATATCAGTGATCCCTCCCAACCTGAGAGTAATTTCTTCCATTTTCAATAAGGAATCTGTCTCTCCACGAGCCCCATCTTGTTTCTTAAGTACACAAAATTTTAATCTTGGACAGAGGCTTTACCAAAATATCTGTTATCTTCTCATCTGTCGAGATATATTAGAGAACCACTTCTCTTTTCTAGACTTCATCACGGAGAATATAATGCTTGATCTCAATGTACATTGGTTTTCTCTAAAGGCTTCATATAGCTCTGATCATTACAATATATCATGGTCAATTTCAGTACTTCTACTTCTGTTTTGGTATAATAACTGGTTGTTCTGGCTTTTCTTTCTTTCTTGGAATCATCATGTTCTTCCTCATGTTTCTCTTTATCTCTTGGGTCCATGGAATCTTCTATAGATTCCATGCCCTGAAGATTCCAACTTCTTCCTTTCATCATAGAATCATGGATGTAGATGGACAACCAAGGATACTTTAAGGCTTCTTTTTGAAGAAGACTTCTTCTAGAGTCAAATTGAACACATGATACTTATCATGGCTATTGTTTTCAATGGGAACATGGACAGATACTTCATAATCCTTAACAGATCATATCATTTAGGATTATCTCCCTCCTAATCCTTGCTTCATGCATGAATGCGTTCTCTTCTTTTGGAATTGTGTAATTATCTCCCTCCATCTAAGAGAGTACATGCTTTCATCTGCATCCTTATTGCCTTCTGCAAAGTGTCACAAGTCTTTTTCTAATTTCCTCTTGATTGATGACTTCTTTCTATTTTGACTTCTTTCTATTTTGACTTCTTATGGGTCTCTTCAAGTTTGATTCTGATTTCGTCTTATCTGGCAATTGTTACTTATATAATAGCTTCCACAGGAATTGTTACCAAGGATTTTCAATGTACTTCATATTTTCATGTGTATTGCTTGACTTGTAGTCATCGTGATAGCAATCCTTATCTTGTTATTCTTCCATTGTTTCACTTGAACATATTATCTTCTATAATATATATATATATATATATATATATATATATATACAAAAACTATGTAAACATGGTATGTACAAGAACTTTGAAGAATATTGTTACCTTGACTTAGAAGAGGAAATATGTTTTATCCTGCTTGGCCTTCTTTGAGGTTTCCCTTTCTTTGGCAACTAATGCTTCGTTTGTTTCCTTCCTTTTCTTTAACTTAGGACAATGGTTCCTGTAGTGACCATATTTTCAACAGTTGAATCATTGTATCTTTGATATATCCTTTTCTTGATTTGGTTTCTTCCTCAAGCCAAACTTCTTCTTATTCCTGAAATTCTTGAACTTTGTTGTGCAGGCTTGATCTTCGTATTTATTTTGGGATTTCTCTTTTGAGTTAATCCTTGATTCTTCTTGTGCACAACAAGTCCAAAGTTCTTCAAATGTGGGATAGTCCTTTCTTGTGTTCATGCTTGGGGAAAATGCATCCCATGTCTTGGGAAGGCTATTGAGTACTATATTTACTAGTTCCTTGAAATGATTTCTTCAATAGCTTGTAGTTGATCTCTTAACTGAGAGATTCTCACAAAGTATGATGTTATGTTTTCATCATCATTCATTTTCATGTCACGAAGCTCATTCTTTAGACTCATTACTTGTCCAATGTTTCTGACTGAGAAGAGGTTAGTTAGGGCATCATACATCTTCTTAGATGAGTCAAGATGAGAGAAGTAGGGTATCAAGTGGTATTTTACATAGTCCACTATGATACTCATGGAATTGATGTCATTTTCCTTGAACTTCTCCATGACTACAATGCTCTGAGTTTCCCTCTCTTTTCCTTCTTCAAACTGTGGTTCCACGATCTTTCCTTTCACGATATCCAACACTTTATTCTTGGTAAGGATGTGATCAATCCTTGTCTTCCATGCTTTGAAGTTAGAAGCCCCTTTCAACTTGTTTTATGACTTCATAGAGTAAGTCATGACTTCTTTGACTTGGTCAACCTTTTACTTTGACCAAAAACTCAAACTTGCCATCTTAGCTTGTTGAGAGTACTAGGAGGTGTGCTAGGCTAGGGCGCACTAGGTTATCTAGGAATTAGGTCAATCTATTCACTTAAGGTGCCTTAACAAGAGGGTTAGGGTTTCATTTCTGTAGAAAAAACTTTGGCTGCAACTGCAATTGTAATTGAGCAAATCCTACCAGTCTATCTTCTAGCGATTAGATTGTCCGAAGATAGTGTGGGCCCATAACCTGTTAGAAAATTAGGTGTGCTCATTTCACCATAGACAATATAACAATATTGTCACCCAACCATAGGCCGAAGCCACCCTCGAGAAGCTTAATCTTGACAGAGAATAATTATGGAAGCAAACCCTAGGCCTAATATCCAATCAAGGTAGTGTATCACTCTTCAGAGTTAGCATACAAAGAAGAAAATCCAAACCATAACCAAGAGAGAGTCCAAGCCTAAAACCGAAAATAGAAGTTGTAGTAGCTGCAGTTGCATCTACTCTCCAGACTTGTGCATAACTAAATTTCTGAAGTTGTGAGTGAGTGTGTGCTAAATGAGCTCTAGCGCTCTGTATTTATACTATTCCTTCTTAGTTGTATGGGTCGAATTCTCTTCCTGGGGGATAAAACTTGATATTAAGTTGATATATTTACCTGACTTGTCTTCTAGGGTTATGTCCAATTCTTTAGGGTTTCTTCTTGCTTCCCAGAATATTCTATTCTTGTCAGGATTACACGTGGAGGTTTAATACCTTCCGCAACTACCATAATATCAAAAGGATCAATATGTGCAAGTGAAACACATTGATGAGAAGAAAGTGACTTGGAGAGAATTCAAGAGGTATTTCCAAAATAAATACTTAACCAAGCGATACTATGATAGGAAAATGAAGGAGTTATAAGAACTCAAGATTGGGAGCTTGACAATTGACGAGTACAAAAGAATAATTTTAGAACTGTTGAATTATGTTCCTTTTATCAAGGAAGAACATGTGAATATTCAAATATATTTGAGTGGGTTTCCATCTTTTATCAGTGAAAAGATACAGTATGATGACCCTAAGAATTTGGAAGAAACCATAAGGCACGCTAAGTGTCTTTATGAGAAGTAAAGGGGAAGGTCGATTTTCCAAAAGGCTTGGGAAGACAAGATGAAAAGTAAGGAAAAACATAGAAAGAAGGGAGCTAATATACCATTTTTTAGAAACACTGCGAGAGGAAAGATGACTCTCCAGGAGCTCAAAATGTTGGATACAATAGGATAAAAGTCATGGAAACAATCTATACAGTACTGGGGTTATGGAAGAAATCATGTGTACAAATATTTCCCTGAAAGAACTGACAAAGCGAGGACTGCGCATAGTGTATGGAAAGATGTGATAGTGGAGCACATGGGTAGAAATGTGCCAAGGATTTACGCAAGATTGGATAAAAAGCATGTCGGGTTTCAGTTGCACATGGTTGAGGTGGAAGGTAAGATTAATGACCGACCTATTTATATTTTAATAGACTCGGGAGATAGTCATAGTTATCTAGATCCTAAAATCGTGAAAATATTCCATCTGTCAAGAAGCAAGCTTGGAAAACCTTGGTTGGTGCATTTAGTTATAGGAGCAAAGAGGAAAATTAATGAGATGGTTAAGGCATGTCTAATGGAGATGAATGGACTGCACACAAAGGTTGATTTAAATATTATACCTTTGGGCTCGTATGATTTCCTCATTGGTATGGACTGGATGGATGAGAACCATGCTATCTGGGATTTTTACAATAAGTCCTTTACTTGTTTGGATGAGGGAGGAAATTGGAGGTCAATTCAAGGAATTCCAAGAGTTGTGACTATCATAGAAGTTTTGGCCTTGCAATTGAAGAAAAACTACAGGAAAGGATGTCAAGTGTTCGCAGCGCACATGGAAGAGGCACCTAAAGATAAATTTTCAATCATGGAAGATTGCATAGTACTGAAAGAGTATGAGGATGTATTTAAAGATATACCTAGATTGCCTTCGAAAAGAGATATTGACTTCTCTATAAATCTAATGCTAGGAGCAGGACCTGTATCTAAGACTCCTTATAAAATGAGTACGTTGGAACTAAAGGAGTTGAAAATGAAACTTGAAGAGCTTCTGAACAAGGGGTATATATGCCCAAGTGTGTCACCTTGGTGTGTTCTAGTTTTGTTCATGAAGAAGAAGGATGGTATGATGAGTCTTTGTATTAACTTCAGGAAGTTGAATAAAGTAACAGTAAAGAACAAGTATCATTTTCCAAGGATAGATGACTTGTTTGATCAGCTAAGGGGTGCAAGGATATTTTCCAAGATAGATCTCATATCCGGATATCACCAAGTGAGAATAAAAGAGGAAGACATCAGTAAGACTTCCTTTAGAACAAGGTATGGTCATTACAAGTTCACAGTGGTGCCTTTTGGGCTGTCGAATGAACCAATTGTCTTCATGTGCTTGATGAATGGAGTTTTCAGAGAGTATTTAGATAAGTTTGTCATTGTATTTTTGGATGACATTATTATTAACTCAAATTATGAGGAAGAGCACGAGCATCACTTAAGGATGGTACTGCAAGTGTTGAGGGAGTACCAACTTTATGCAAAGCTAGGAAAGTGTACATTTTATCAGTGACAAATTCATTACTTGGGTCATATCATTTTAGAGGAAGGAATAACTGTAGACCCAACGAAGATAAAATTCATTAAGGAATGGTTGATGCCAAGAAATGTCACAGAAGTGAGATCCTTTATGGGACTAGCAGGGTACTACAAAAGATTTATCAAAGGATTCTCACATATTGTGCATTCAATTACATCTTTGTAGAATAAAAGTTCACGATTTGAGTGGACTCAGGATTGCGCAAGGTGTTTTCAACACTTGAAGAGTTTGTTAACAAGTGCCTTGATTTTGAAGGCTGTTGATCCAGATGCAAACTTCGTCGTGTGCACAGACGCATGCAAGGAAGGACTAGGTGGGATCTTGAGTCAAAAGGGACAGGTGATATGTTATGCATCAAAGAATTTGAAAGAGCATGAAAGGCTCTATGCTATGCATGATTTAGAATTGGAATCCATAGTGCATGCTTTGAAGATGTTGTTGGTAAATATGTAACAGACAGCGAATCGCATGAAGAATGTACAGAGGATTGTTAGCATATTTACAGGTAGTGTATACTTGTCATTGATGGCAAGTATAGTTGTGGTTGTGGTGATGGCTTGAGTACAATAGCACTGAATAGCAGTGCAACAATAATCAGGAGGAGAAGAGTCAGTAACCGTTGGATTCCATTCAAATTTCCCGAAAGAACGAGGGTCGTCAGATCTGAATGAAGACAAGACGAGTGCACTGAAGAGGAGGATAGAGCTCAGTCGTTAGATCCAAGCGCAAGACCCGACCATCGTCGGATCAAGGATAACCTGCACACTCTTTAAAGTACAAGGAGAAGTGGGCGTAATCACAATATGCAAAATCGCGATGAAATCTGAGCCGTCAGATCAAACTTTGATCTGGACTGTTAATTCCAGTCAGTATCGGGGATCGAGACTTTGAAATGTCGAAACCCGATTTAAAAAGGCAATAATAATAAAGGTCATCCAATGGTGAGGATAAAACTTGACTGTGATTGGAGGGTTACTGTTCTTTCTCACAGATTAACTCCTGAGTTTGGAATCTGTTAGCAAAATGGACTCATGATTGCAAATCAGTTAGCGTTTCAGTTGGCGTTTCATTTGCTTAGACAGTTGTCATCTTTTTGCCTAAAGAATTGGGAAGTTGAACTGTTACGTTCGAGTGTATAGAAGAATATGAAACAGACTGTGTCAGGTTGGTTGTTCTATAAGGGAAAAAGAATGAAACTGTAAGAACAGACAAGGAGAGGATGCGCAGGAGGAGATTGAGGAGATGTGAAGTATGAGATGAAATGCAGAGTAGAATAACAGAATGAGTTGAAGAAGATAAGAAGCAGAGCACGAGTTGATGCAGAGCATACCTATTGAACAGACAGAGGAAGAGAAGAGCATCAGAACAGACTACAGAAGACCAGATGTACAGAACAAAGAAAGATTGGTAAGAACTGATTTATCTGTAAAGTTGAATGTTTATTTAGCCATTTATATTTTAGGGAGGTTGGGAGGTTCTCGGGAGGACTGTTGTCCTCAGAAGTTCAAGTGGGTGCTTGAACACAGGGAGTTGTAGCCTCCATCTAGTTGCAGCCAGAGAAACCAGGGTGGCAGGGTGGTGCTAGGGAGAACAAGTGTTCTCTGTTATACAGGTTGGAGCCCGTGTAACGGGAAGTTGGTGCTTCCATCCAGTTGGTGTTGGAACATTTAGGAAGTTGGTGCTCCCATCCAGTTGGTGCTGGAACATTCAGGAAGTTGGTGCCTCCATCCAGTTGGTGCTGGAATATTCAGGGAGTTGGTGCTTCCTTCTAGTGGGTGCTAGAGAAACCAGAGAGTTGGTGCTCTCAAACAAGTTGCAGCTTGTAAAACAGAGGTTGTAGCCTCACATTGAGTGGGTGCTCAATTATAGATGATGTACAGAACTTAAAAGACTGCCTATCATTTCGAAGAAGAAGAGGTTTTCTCCCTTTATGGGTTTCCTCGTGAAAAATTTGTCTCTGTGTATACTTTATGTGTGACTG
>ML788604.1:521719-561583 GCA_009831015.1 Picea engelmannii
GACTAAGCATATTCCAATCAAGTACCATTTTCTCAGAGAACAAGTTACAAACAGAATTGTTCAACTGAATTATATACCCTCTACAGAACAGATTGTTGATATTTTTACCAAACCATTAGCAGCGACCCCTTTTGGATATCTTCATCAAAATTTGGGGGTTATGATTTCTGGTGTTTAAAATGTTCACCTAGTCAGGGGGATTATTTATTGAATATCTGGTGTCTTTTCTAGATGCTTATAGATGACAGGGGGAGTATGTTTTGCAACAAGATCAGTGGAAGAATTTTTCTTCTTTGACATTGATGTCAAAGGGGGAGAAAAGAGTCAAGTCTGAATGTCTGAATGGCCGAATGCAGAGGAGAGTCGAGTCTGAATGCAATGAATGCAGAGGAGAGTTGAGTCTGAATGCAAGTGGGTGCTTGTGTTGCCATCAATGCCAAAGGGGGAGATTGTTGGTAAATATGTAACAGACAGCGAATGGCATGAAGAATGTACAGAGGATTGTTAGCATATTTACAGGCAGTGTATACTTTTCATTGATGGCAAGTACAGTTGTGGTTGTGGTGATGGCTTGAGTACAACAACACTGAATAGCAGCGCAACAATAATCGGGAGGAGAAGAGTCAGTAACCGTTGGATTCCATTCAAATTTCCCGAAAGAACGAGGACTGTCAGATCTGAATGAAGACAAGACGAGCGCACTGAAGAGGAGGACAGAGCTCAGTCGTTAGATCCAAGCGCAAGACCCGACCATCGTCAGATCAAGGATAACCTGCACACTCTTTAAAGTACAAGGAGAAGTGGGCGTAATCACAATATGCAAAATCGCGATGAAATCTGAGCTGTCAGATCAAAATTTGATCTGGACCGTTAAGTCCAGTCAGTATCGGGGATCGAGACTTTGAAATGTCAAAATCACTTGACATCAAGAACCCCGATTTTGTGATATGTGATATCGCGATTCAATCGCAGCTGTTAAAGTTAGAAGTGATCTGGACCGTTGATTCTCTGCATGGAGTATCGGGGATCGGGATTTTGAAGTGACAAAATCATTTGACAACAAGAACCCCGAAATCGCGATATGCGATTTTTCGATTTAATCGCAGCCGCTGAATAGAGATCAGATCTGGACCATTGATTTAACTTCTTATCGGAGTTTCGGGGATCGCGAAATCAAGGGGCAAAGAACTCATTGCATCAAGAATGTCGATTTCGCGATATGTGAAATCGCGATTGAATCTGGACCGTCAGATCAAGAAATGATCTGGATCGTTGATATGACATCTCACGGAGTTTCGGGGATCGGGATTTGTAAGTGAAAAAACCAATGAACGTCAAGAATGCCGATTTCGTGATGAGTGAATTTCCGACTTAATCTGAATCGTCAGATCTGATTATGATCTGGATCGTTGATCTGACCGCTTTACGGAATTTTTTGAATCGGGATTTGTAAGTGAAAAGAACATTCAACATAAGGAATGCCGAAACCCGATTTAAAAAGGCAAGAATAATAAAGGTCATCCAACGGTGAGGATAAAACTTGACTGTGATCGGAGGGTTACTGTTCTTTCTCACAGATTAACTCCTGAGTTTGGAATCTATTAGCAAAACGGACTCATGATTGCAAATCAGTTAGCGTTTCAGTTGGTGTTTCAGTTGCTTAGACAGTTGTCGTCTTTTTGCCTAAAGAATTGGGAAGTTGAACTGTTACGTTCGAGTGTATAGAAGAAGATGAAACAGACTGTGTCGGGTTGGCTGTTCTGTAAGGGAAAAAAAATGAAACTGTAAGAATAGACAAGGAGAGGATGCGCAGGAGGAGATTGAGGAGATGTGAAGTATGAGATAAAATGCAGAGCAGAATAACAGAACGAGTTGAAGAAGAGAAGAAGGAGAGCACGAGTTGATGCAGAGCATACCTTCTGAACAGACAGAGGAAGAGAAGAGCAGCATAATAGACTACAGAAGACCAGATGTACAGAACAAAGAAAGATTGGTAAAAACTGATTTATCTGTAAAGTTGAATGTTTATTTAGCCATTTATATTTTAGGGAGGTTGGGAGGTGCTCGGGAGGACTGTTGTCCTCAGAAGTTCAAGTGGGTTCTTGAACACAGGGAGTTGTAGCTTCCATCTGGTTGCAGCCAGAGAAACAAGGGTGGCAGGGTGGTGCTAGGGAGAACAAGTGTTTTTTGTTATACAGGTTGGAGCCTATGTAACGAGAAGTTGGTGCTTCCATCCAGTTGGTGCTGGAACATTCAGGAAGTTGGTGCTTCCATCCAGTTGGTGCTGGAACATTCAGGAAGTTGGTGCTTCCATCCAGTTGGTGCTGGAATATTCAGGGAGTTGGTGCNCTAGAGAAACCAAAGAGTTGGTGCTCTCAAACAAGTTGCAACTTGTAAAACAGAGGTTGCAGGCTCACATTGAGTGGGTGCTCAATTATAGATGATGTACAGAACTTAAAAGACTGCCTATCATTTCAAAGAAGAAGAGGTTTTCTCCCTTTATGGGTTCCCTCGTGAAAAATTTGTCTCTGTGTATACTTTATGTGTGACTGTTTTTCTTTACCTTTACTGTCCATATGTTATATATTGTTGATGACCACATGAAGAAATATTAATAATGTTTTAACAGACATAAAATTGTTTAAGCTCACATACAACTGATTCACCCCCCCCCTCTAAGTTGTATTAATAATTTCAACAGATGTGGTGACATTATCTCATGGGTAAACTATTTGAGATGAGAACAGACCATTGTGGTCTAAAATATTTATTTTTTACAACCAATTTTAAATGCCAGACAAAGTAGGTGGTTAGAATTCCTTAGCGAGTATGACTTTAGCATAAATCATATCAGAGGAAAGGAAAAAAAGTGGCTAACACACTCAACAAGAGGATGCTTTAAATGCATGCTACAACCATTAGTATGTACTGGATAGATTTGTGCGACAAAATTTTGGAAGTTCCCAAATAAGATCTGTGCTATATGGATATAAGTGTGACTTTACAACAAGGTATGTTGTAGCAGAAGTTTGAAGACTATGAGTTGAGAGAGGATGGGATCCTCATGTATAGATGCATAGTCTATGTGTCAAATGATCAAGAGTTGAAGAACCTGATTTTTTCAAAGATGCATAAGGTTCCTTATGTTGGACATCCATGTTACCAAAAGACCATTGTCGCAATCAAGAAGCAATATTTTTGGCCAAGTATGAAAAAGGAAGTTGTAGATTTTATTGTGAGATGTATCGAATGTCAGAAGGTCAAGACTGAGCACATACATCCAATTCGTTAGTGCGACCTTTGCTTATTCCTGAGTGGAAATGGGAAGATGTGACCATGGAATTCATAACTAAGTTGCCTAGAACTACTAAACAACATGATTCTATTATGGTGGTGGTGGACAAGCTTATGAAAGCTGCCCATTTTATTCCAGTAAATTCAGTGCATAAGGCAGTCGACATTGTTGAGATATACATGCGTGAAGTTTCTAAGTTGCATGGTGTACCTAGGACAATTGTGTCTGGCAGAGATTCCAAATTCACCTCGAAATTTTGGAAAGGACTATTCAAGGGATTTGGAACAATTCTGAATTTCAGCACAACATATCACCCTAAGACAGATGGTCAGACTGAGAGGGTAAATCAGGTGATTGATTACATGTTGAGGATGTATGTGATGGATAAGCCATCAAAATGGGAAGAATACATTCATTTGGTAGAGTTTGCTTACAACGATGGGTATCATGCATCTTTAAATATGAGTATATTCAAGACACTTTATGGTACAAATCGTAACATGCCTATAAGTTGGGATAACCCAGTAGATTGTGCAGTAGTGGGGCCAGATTTACTTCGAGAAATGGAGGAGCAGATAGTAAAGATAAGACATAATTTAAAAGCTGCCCAAGATAGGTAGGAAAGTTGTGTAGATAAAGGCAGAACCCACAGGGAATTTGGAGTGGGTGATCATGTGTTTCTTAAAGTAAAGGCCAGGCGCAGTGCCCTGAAGTTGGGAAAATGTTCTAAGTTAGCAGCGCGCTACTGTGGGCCATTTGAAATCCTTGAAAGGATTGGTTCGGTCGCTTATATGCTTGAATTTTATGCATCCTTATGCATTCATAATGTTTTCCATGTGTCATTGCTTAAGAATTATGTACATGATGCTAATCATATTATTGATTGGAATGTGATTCAAGTGGGGTCAGAAGGAGAATTTCAAGTGCCACCAGTTTTCATATTGCATTGGAAAGTCAAGCATCTCTGGAATCGAGCCATGGAGTTTGTAAGGGTCCAATAGACCTGGTACGGTCATGAGGATGCAACCTGGGAGTGGGAGGATGTTATGCGAGCAGAGTATTTTCATCTTTTTGAAGATTTTTGAAATTTAATATGCACATGTGTATATGATGCACTAAGGACAATGCATAAATAAGGGGCAGGAATTGTAGTGTCCCTTATTTGGAACCCGTTGTAATTATACATACAGGCTGGTGAGACAATTGGTACAAGTGTAAATGTAATGAACATTTAGGCTAGTGAGCTAAGGACACTTGGTTTTGGTGTTACGCACATTAGAGTAGTGCACAAAGAAGTGTTAACAAAGACATGGTGCACACATTAGGTGTGTTTCATGCAGGTGGGTAGGTGCGCACATTGCACTATGTCACACACACTTGGGTTAGTTGGAAATAATGAATGGATATGTATGGAGGTTGGAGAGCCTGTGTGATTATGAGGTTTTTGAGCCTGGATACAGATAGGCCAGCGCACCTATCCATGTAAATATAATCTTGAATATCAATATAATATTTCATCGTTGTGTGTTGAATGAATCAAATGAAAAGAGATGGGGGGGGCTACTCCATTGGAAAAAGGGAAAAGGGGGTGAGTCATAAGTCTTAGGAAATATTTTATAATACTTCTAGGAAAAATGTAATGTCAGATATATCATTATTACCCTACGTTCCCGAGGGTAGGGACCTAGTCACCAAGTGGCTTAAAGCTACTTCTAAAAGGTGACAATTTTCAAGTGGAATACATGCAATATATATTTATGGCCTTAATGTACTTTGGGGCGGGGGGGGGGGGGGGNAGGGGGTCAAACCGTATGGAAAATCCTATTATTACCTTATTTGTTGAAGAAGCTTGTAGGGAATTGTGGGGCTGTATCCATAGTTTCATTGTTGAAGAGATGGTTTGGAAAAACATGAGTAGTATCTATGGGTGAGAGACTATTTATTGTGGAGTGGTTTCCAAATCCATGAGAAAACACTCCAGGAGAGAGTTTTTGTGGGGAATTGTTTCTTGGTGTGTTGGGCATTAGTCACAGGACTCAAAGACTTCTTGTCCAGCCTGTTGATGGTAACCCTGGGAAGGGAAGTGGGGCAACTAAGGGATTGGTGAACAGAGAAGGGGAACACTTCCTTGGGTGTGACAAGTGCATGGGGAATGAGGGACTTTGGGCTAGTTGCAGTAGCAAGCACCTAGGATTGGACAATTATGGTTAAGTTCCATACCATAGATTTTCACTAGGACCCTTTTTTTCCTGGTGGAGTTAAGACCTAGCTCGAGGGTGATCTGTTGCTGAAATTTTAAGAGTAACGATGTATATGGTTGGGAGGAACATCTAAGTCAGGGCCGTAGTTGGTGATTTTCATTAAAGATAAGTGTTCTTTATGTGTTTGTATTTTTTATTGTGTTCATGTTTGACATGGGTTAATTCTTGTATGACGTTGTATATAAGTATTTGATGTTATTTTGTTTAATGATGCTTTCACCTATAAGTATGATGCATACAACCTATAATTGTAACTATGCTTGGATACAACCATTATGACTAGTTTTTCTTGCTATGTTAACCTAGATATTTTGGTTATAAGTAGTTGAGAAGAGGATTGAGTGGCTAAGGGTATAGGATGGTAGCATGTGTGCACCAAGGGGATGGAAATTTGAGTGTGCAAGCAAATAAATTAGATTCCACACACAGTGAAATCTGAGCTAGCGAGTGATGCTTAATGGTTGCACATGGGGTTTTGATTTGTGAACAGTATGATGGTGCATGTTATTGGTGCACACAATTTTGAGTTACTTTCGCTGTTAAGGTCAGGTTGTAAGGATGATCCGTAATTTATCTTTTAAAATACTATGGTTAAGTTATGCATGAGTTGATTTTCCATTTAGGAATTAAGAGAAGAAGCTTAATGAAGAATGCTTCACCCATATAAGAAGTAAAAACAAAAAAACATAACACCAAGATTGTTAACGGAGTTCGACACAAGTTTTCCTACGTCTCCGAGACTTTGTCTCAGTGGGGAAGGCTTATTAATCTTCAATGATTTAAGAATACAAAAGAAAGGCTTACATAACATCTCCTAAAACCACCTTTCAGATCTTCAAATTCTGGATAGAAATAGACATCACCATTAGCTGGAACAGGAAATTTTGAGTCTTTTGAGTATAAAGTTGACTATGCTTGGATCGACAGTTCGAGCTATGGAGGCACCTTTTTGTTCGGCTAATCAGATGTAGAAACAGAATCCATATTCAGACTCCCCCCAAATTCTACAACTTTGGAGTATAAATTCGACCTGCTTCTGAACAGTCCCACGGGGCCTCCCCTCGGCACAAATTCCAATGTTACTCCCTTTCAAATCCATACAGTCCGTACAGTCTTGATTTTCGTACCAAAAAACTTAACTTTTCTCAATTTTTGTGCCTGGCTAAATAAGACAAACTTCGCCAAATTTAGCGAGAGTTTCCAAACTTAGCACAAGTTAGCCAGATTTAGCGAGATTCCGACATATTTGGAGGATCTCCGCCAAATTTTGTGGAACCACCAAATTTAGTTGACCCTCTAGAATGTGCCATGTGGTGCCTCCTCATTGGGTCATGCTTCACCTCATCATTGTCCTGAGCCATGTCACTGCCCTCCACGGCAGCCTACATAGTCATTGTACGACTGCCACGTGTCATCCATACTGTAATGTCCCCAAGGCCGAGCCCTGTTGTAAATCATGTCTATGAAGTATAAAGCTTGCATTATGAATTGTAATTATGTTTTATAGGCTGGTGAGCCATGTTTATATAAGTTGGTGGGCTTATGTGTTATTAGACCAGGGAGCCTAAGTGTTGAAGGCCAGGAGCCTGATTTTTGTACATGTAATTATGCACAGTATTAATACAAAACATCTCTACGTGTGGACCGACCACGATGAATGAGTGATGGGGGACTAAGCATCCACAAAGCTTGGGTAAGGGAGAGGGGGCTGAGAGGTTGGAAGAGGGTCTAAGATGAGGGGGCTTAAACCCTTGAGAATAATATTAAATTATTACTATTCCAAAGTTGTGTTAATGTGATGTTTTATCCTAAGTTCTTTGGAAGGATGAGTGAATTCCAAATGGGAAGGAATGAGCTTCATGGGTGACAAGTGTCAACCCAAGCGCATGTAGTTAAAACTATTGAGTTGAGCCGTGATGGGGGTTCTTCCTCCATTCTACCATCGACTGTCTGAACCGAGAATCCAATATGACCTCTGCAAGAATACCCTTATGCAACTCTGAAACCAAAAATGCCTATGTTGATTTCTGGAGGAGCCAGTACACCCTCTATAAAAAAAACGTCGAGTTTGTGTTCGACCTTCGCGTGGATTTCTTATCACACATCCCCGAAACCCAGAACCGTGAGTCTGTTCTATATGGATGGTTGGGAAAACCTAATGTCCCGTAATTGTTGAGCCTGGTTGGGTTGAAGCCTCTGTCTGTCATCTGTTTGGGAAACCCGTGTTTGTTGTCCCAGTTGACTGTGGTGGCCACGCAGTTCTTGGTTGGGTGTGGTTTTCTACTGTTGTATGTTTGTTGTTGAGCCTTGTTGTTTTTCTTCTTTGTATGGGAATGAGATAAAGGAAACCGGTTGTATGACCTGTGTGTAACCTCTCTCCAACTGAGGGAGGTTATTGTTGTTGAAGAGGCAGGTTTTACCAAGCCTGTGAGAGACTCTCTCCAGGTGAGAGAGTGCGTGGAGGAAGGAGAGAGCTCCTGGAAGGAACCTTGTAGCTGCCACAGAGCTTGGAGATTTCCAGTCCGGTCTGTTTCTAAAGCCCAAGGCAAGGGAGGTTAGCAGCCGAAGGATTGTCTAGGTAATAGAGAAGGTGTATACTCCTGGGGTGGGACAGGCATGTGGGGAAGGAGAGTCTATGGGTAGTGGGCATAAGTGGTTCCTGGGAGAGAATCCTCCTTCTTTTACGTGTATTCTTCCTATAAACCTTACCTAGCCTAGGATTCCTTACCCGGTGGAGCTTAGTCCCAGCTCGGGGGTGACCTACTGCTGAGAGTGATGAGCAGGGTGGTCTAAGGCTAGGAGGTTTGTGGAAAGTCTACACATAGTTGGTGGTGCATGAAAGTTTCAAAGATAAGTGTCACTATGTTTTGTAATTCTATAATTAATTAAATTGCATACCTGTGATTCTTGCAATGTTATCACGTATTTTCTTGTGCATATGAATTATTGTTATTTCCATTAACTCTGAAATGCTAGCAGTAATTATGTGTTTAACTGTAATTAAGTGTTTTAAGTTCATTGGAATGCATAATGTGTTCTAGAAGTGTTTTTCCGCGTAGTAGCATTGGCCCAACCATGGGGTTGATGGCTGGGGGTGTTACAGTATGGTATCAGAGCCTGTTTTCAACGTTGAGCCTGGATGGGCCGGATAAGTGGTCTTTGGACCGAGGTTTTGAGAAGAAATTATGTCTAGAGGACTAATTTCAGACCTCAGAATGTTTTTGAGTGTCAACGAACTACTTGACCGTGTTACAAGCTCAGGAGGTGTAGAGGTATTATAAAACTATAGCCGTTTTCGTATATGGCCACAAGGAGAGAGAGAACACAACATAAGTGTTGGATCAAGTAGATGAAAGTTCAGAAGGAGGGTACCAAGTCATTGGCCAGAAGTCCTTGAGAAGCAGAGTTGGACGGTCATAATTCTCTGTGGAAAACTTGCGAAATCGTGAGGACCGTAAGATAGCCTGAAGTTGCAAGGTGGTTAGTGGATGGAAAAACTCGCCACCCTAGGATACAGAATAAACATGGGTCATTGATCATGGTTGGTTTGAACCATTGGATCATTTCGTGAATTCAGGGATCGTGAACTTGGAGCATAGGCCAAATTCTTGGTCACTCCAAGTCCCGAATTGCGAAAGAGATTAACAAGGGTAGAATCGGATGGTGGAGCGCTTCCAGGAAGAAGTGTCGAAATATTGTGAGCCGTCGAATCCATCCAAATAGCGAGGAAGTTAGGGTTGAAGAGCTTTGATAGGTGTAAGCATAGGAGAGATCTGGACCGTCGGATCAGGGGAGGCTCACAGTCATTGATCTCATACATGAATTTCCATATCGAAATTCAGGGATTGAAGCGACAACAGATTTGGAGTCGTTGCATCGTGAACTCCCGGTTCACAAAACTCCAAAAAGATCTAGACCGTTAGATCCAAATCATTGAGGATCATTGGATCTTGTACAAGAACTCGTGTATCAGAATTCGGGGATTGAAGTGACAAGAGATTTGGAGTCGCTACATCATGAGCTCCTGGTTACTGAAAAACAGAAACCCAAAGTTCCGAAGTCCCAAAATCTTCGAAGACGGAAGAACCATAGCAGATTTTTTTTTAACCATTGGATGTTGGGTAAACGTGGACCGTCGATCCACCCGATTTACACAAATTCGGTAAATTGAAACTCCGAGAGATAGATGTGTGTACCTTAAACTCTTTGAAGGTTGAAAGCTTGAGTAGCACCTAGTAGTCTAGCATTGGTCATGACCTTTGGTTACGAGGGTAGGGAGAAAGAGGGAGCTATCACCCGAAAATTACAGAGTCGAGAAGAACTCGAAAAATTGTGAAGTCAGAGCGTTTTCTTAAATCGGAATGGTTTTGAATGTGTGGAATTTGCTAAGAATGATGACCTGACAAATCCCTATTGTCTGCATGTGTGTTTGCAGAATCTTAGAAAGTGCCAGAACCGAATAGGGTTGTCGTTGAGAGAAGATAATGGAAGAGGTGCGGATTGCCTCCAATTCAGAGAACGAAAGAGAAGGAAGGATGTCAACTTGGGAGTCAAAGGGTCAAACTCTAATGGGAAAGGAAAAGAGATGGATAAGGAAGGACATTTGATGAAAATCATTGAAGGATTGTAGAAATATGCCCAGGCTCGCTGAGATGATAGTCGAAAGCTCATGAAATTCAGGGATAGGTAGGGTGAATTCAACTTAAGGATGTTGAAGAGACTGGAAAGAATAGAAAAGAAATTGAAAAATGAGAGTGACTCAAGCAAGACAGAGAGTCGCAGGACCCCTGAGAGGAAAAGAATATCAAGGAGTGTCAGCAGACATCATCGTCACTCCCCAAAGCATTCCAGTAGGGAAGCACACAGTAGTTCAAGCCCATCTCCTACTAGAAAGCACAGGATATCTGGGATGGATGAATTGAAAGGGGAAATGAACAAGATCAAGCCTCCAACGTTTGATGGAGAACATAAGAAGGAGGAAGATGTTGAAACTTGGTTGTTGGGTATGAGGAAATACTTTGAACTGCAGAATTATTCCTCTCATGCAGAGGGTAGGATTTCCATGTATCAACTGAAGGGAAAGGCATCCATGTGGTGGGATCAACTTGTGAAGGTGCAGCACATCAGGGAAAGGGACATCACATGGAAATAATTCAATAGGTATTTCGAGAGGAAATACTTAACTAAAAGATATTATGACAGAAAGATGAAAGAGTTCTTTGAAATCAAGCTGGACAACAAGACCATTTATGAGTATGAATGAAAGTTTTTGGAATTACTAAAGTATGTTTCATTCATCAAAGATGAGTCTGTCAATATTCAGAGGTACCTGAGTGGATTATTGCCTCCTATTGGGGATAAGATTTAGTATGATGACCCAAAGACTATGGAAGAAACGATAAGAAGAGCGAAGTGCTTATTTGACCAACAAAGAGAAAAGCCTACCTTTCAGAAGGCTTGGGATGACCAGAAAAAGTTCAAGAAAGAACAGAGGCAGAAGGGAAATAAACCACCCTTTTTCATAAACAGTCCTCAAGGACAGCTGTCTCTTAGAGAGCCCAGGAAGGTTGAATTGGGTGGGAAAATGTCAAGGCCGCCACCTATGGAATGTTGGGGTTGTAAAGAAAACCATAGGTACAGGGATTGCCCCGACAGAAATGATAAAGCACGAGTTCTCCACAATGTTCAGCAAGTTGAAACAGTGGAGGACATGGGGAGTAGAATTCCAAGGATCTACGCAGCCCTAGACAACAAGCAAGTTGAGTATCAATCGCACATGATTGAAGTAGAAGGTATGATCAGAAACCAACCATTTACTATTTTAGTTTATTCAGGGGCTAGCCATAGTTATATATACCCTAGAGTGGTAGAAATTTTTCATTTGATAAGAAGCAAACATGAAAAATCTTGGTTAGTGCAGCTAGCTACAGGAACCAAGAGGAAAGTCACGGAGTTAGTCAAGTCCTGTCTTGTAGACATGAATGGACTGAGCACGAAGGATGATTTGAACATTTTGTCGTTAGGCTCTTATGACTGTCTAATTGGGATGGACAGGTTGGACTAGCACCATGCCATCTTGGACTATCGGAACAAGGCATTCACTTGCTTAGATGAAGAAGGGAATCAAATAGTCATCCAAGGAATTCCTAGAGTTGTTACTGTTAGAGAAATCTCAGCAATGCAGCTGAAGAAGTGCTACAGAAAAGGATGTCAATTATTTGCATCCCATGTGGGGGAAACACCTATGGATAAGGTGTCAAGTATTGAGGATCATGAGTTACTTAAAGAGTTCGAAGATGTATTCTAGGAAGTACCTGGACTACATCCAAAAAGGGATATCGATTTTGTTACACATCAACATTACTCGCTTTGATAAGTGTCGCAAGTGACACACGTTGTTCACAACTGTCGCAAGTGTCGCATGTTGTTCACAAGTGTCGCAAATGTCAAGCAAAGCATATTTCCACGATGACGACACTAAGGAGACACATAGAATACCTAAAACACCTGATTTGGAGGAAGAGGGATGGTTAACTGAAGTCAGGTATCTCTTGCCACCTGAAAGAAGCTTTCAAACAAAGGTTTTAGAAGAGAGCGCTCCCCTACATCACCCTTAGGAGCGCTGGCGCTCCCCTATAAGGTGCTAGGGAGCATTATAACACCAAACTTCCCCTATGAAGGAGCGCCACAGATATTTAGAGCACTGGCGCCCCCCTTGAGCCTACTAGGGAGCGCTATAGCACATTGATGCCCCTTTTGAGTGAGCGTTGTCTAATCTGGGCAGCAGTTGATCTGTTGAGGAGAATAAGGGGAGGATCTTTCAATATTGGAAGGAAGTTGCATTCGAATTCCTGGTTTAGCCATGATCTTAGGAGAAGATCCTTGGATTAAGGAGGGAAATCCTCAACTTACCCTAAAGATATCTCAAGAGTTTAAGCCTCTCTAAACCTATATAAACAGGGTCTATCATGGTGGAAAGGGGGAAGAATTGCAAGCATGAAACCTATGATCTCATAGGAAACACACAATGGACTGGAGGAGAGTAATCAGTGAAGTTGTTATCATCCGGGTCGTGGATCTTTTGAGCAAGGGGTAGACAAGGAGGACTTGACGAAACTGCTGCAATCCATCTACGGTTGTAAGAAATGTTTTGTCCTCATTAATATAATTTGCTTGGCCTGTTTCTTTCTAATTCATGTTCAATCTCACATGAATTTGTCTCTTTAGTAGATAGACCTATTTTGGACTAATCTTGATAGAGTAGGAAGTGGTCGTACTTTATTTGTCTACAGGGCTTATTGAGTAGCGAAAGATTGGAGCTCAACTCGGAGCGTGTAGGGACAAACACCGGTAAAAGGTACTTATTTTCTCCTTCCTTCTCACACACTAGTCCACCTATATCTAAAAGTAAGTTAGTGACCATGATAAGCACTTTCTGTCTTAGAGTTAAGATTCTAGCTCTTTGAGGAGATCTACATGTCCGCAGGGAGATTTTCCTTACGTAGAAACTGGCGACTCCACTGGGGAGAATCGAATCAAATTTTTAGTTTTGATATTCCTCATAGACCTTGTCTTACCCTTTGGTTTTTTTCCAACCTTGTTCACCCCTTCATATCTGATTGCATTTGCTGATTGACTCTTCACTCCATCACACTCAGCTTGACTGCAAAAATTCCATTGAAATTTTGGGTTTTTTGGACTTTTTTCTGAGCTTTAAGACTCCAACGCTCCCTTGCCTTGTTAGCAGAGAACCAGTTCTCCCTTAAGCTGCTGGACAAAGCTTTATAATTCTCTAGTGGCCCTTATACCGGAGAGCCAACCCTTTTTTGCTCAAAATCTCTTCAAAAATTCCATTTTTTGGAGGTCCAGACCTTGTTTCTTCATTTGCTGAGCTGCCTTGTGATTCAATGGTTCTTATTTTGACCTTTGACATGCTTCCTCCTGAGAAGTAAACACCTTATTGTTCATATTTTATGCCCTTCTCCCTTATTTTTTGAGTTTTTGTTGCTCAAAGCTTGAAATCGATCCCCTGCTTTCTTCTCTCCTATCCGACTGAGCGAGAACTCTAGTGAAGGACATTTGAAGTCTGTAACTCTTCTCATTTGGTTCTTTGAGGTCATCTGATCCAATTTCTTTCTCCTTCCTTTTGCGTTTTTGATTTTCTTTCTCTTGTTTGATTGCAAAAGGGTGTGTTGTTTGTGCGAAATCTGTGTTTTCTTGTCCGAATCTCCTTGATCTGAAAGGGTAGTTGGCAGGACAAGTTTCTCATTGAATTGATCATCATTCGCATGAAAATGAAAAAAGTACATCTTAATGATTAGTTTGCATTTCTGAAATGTTGTAGCATCATATTGGATTTGATTGAGAACAAAATTGATTGAGGGCATTCCTTATCAAGTGTTTGATAGTGAAAATGACTCTTCCTCTTTCCCTTAAATAGGTATTCATTGAAAAGAAATGATTGCTTATCATATTTCATGCATATTTTTGGGAATTGAGTCATCATCCCATCAGTTTCACTTTCGTACACCCTCTGAGTAAACAATAGCCATTAAAATCAACTCTTAACTAAAATTTATCAGACTTTTTACATCTTTCTTAGCAAACCTACATTAGTTTAAGGTGTAGGGCTTTGGAATAGGTTGAGAGGATAACTTTCCAAAGCTATCGAACAAACTTAGTATCTTGTGGTAGGGAGAGTCAAATCCAATTGTCGTATTGGCTTGCTGGGATCCCCCTCTCACACAGGGGTTACGCACGAGGTCGCATTCAGGTGAGTTACGGAGATTATCCCTCCGTGGTTCAACTATTTGTAGTGGTCAGATGATATATTGGGGGTCACTGGAAGGTATACCCACGATTATGTGTGGGAGACTTTCAAGTTGATTTCAAACTTGTTATCCTGCCCATACGTTTCGACTGGACTGTCGACTGTACCTTCCCAGGGGATGACTATGAGTTGGTGACCTTAGTAGCCACAATCTTTAGGGTCTCACACAAGGTGACGCTGAAGGGAACTCTCACTGTACCTGGAACAGACGTTGGTCAAACTCACTCGGGCTCCTTGGAGGGTAAATCCACAATTACTGCGTGGAAGCTTGCACCAAGGCGTAAGTCCATTAAGCAGGTCTCCAACATAACTGATCCACCCGCTCTATCCCCACCCCTTCCTATTTTGATCTCGCGACGTTGGATTTCATCACCAACTAGTGCTTTCATCGTAGGAAGGTTTGTTTGATTGATTACTTCTTAGATTCGTAGCGTGTGTTGTTTGTTTTACTTAGTGGACCTTAGGTTGAGTCAGTGATAATGGCATCGAATCCTAGGAGTACCAATGGAGGAACCCCTTCTTCTGGGGAACCTTATACCTTTCCTTCATTTGGAAACTTTGGTCCTCCATATGTTGCCACACTGAGTCTTCCAGGACTCACTATTGGATTACCAGTTTGGTTGTTCCCCACTCCGGTGATCCTGAATCCTCCCAATGTTTCAGTTGCACCTAATACTTTGGATGTCAATACACCACCCACACATCAAACTCATGTCAAATTTTCACCTTCTTCACCCATTAAGTCTCCTTCCATTTCTCCTTCTTCGCCTAGTGAAAGCTCTAAAGCAAGTAGCCAGGTTGATCAGAAGAAGAAGAAACGGAAAGAGAAGACGAAGAAGAGCCCGAAAAGGACCAAGACCCCAACAACATCAGATGTTGGCTCTAAGCAACCAGTTACTGTTAATAGTACTGGGAGTGTTGATGAGGTCAACAAGATTAAAATGAAGAATCCAAAACCCAAATTCCCTTGCAGCCTTTGTAAGGGTGACCACGTTCTAAGGGATTGCCCCGGTCTTACCCAGGTCTTAGAAATGTGGTCCTCCACGTCATCGGCCTCTGTCAGTCATGTCGATGATACCCTGTCAACTAGTGATGTTCAGGTTGGTAAGAAGAAGAAAACTGTCAAGTTCCCTTGCATGTTATGTAAAGGTAATCATTACTCTCACATTTTTCCTCGCATGGACGAGGCTTCTTCTCTTTTGGAAAAACTTCAACTTCCAAAAGGTTATCGTAAGCTTCCCTCCAACCCATCGTTGGTTGATGGACTGGTCAATCCAGTTCCATCCCCGGTCATTTCGGCTGATCAAGTGGTCAATCTAGTTTCCTCCTCGATTGAACCACAAACCCAAGTAGTTGATCCAGTTCCGTCATCGATCAACCCCGCTCTTCATCAAAAGAGTGACACCAAAGTGATCGATATGTTTCCATCCTCGGTCGATCCCACTCTCCTGTTAGAGAGTGACACCAAAGCAGTCAATCCATTTCTACCCGTCGACCCCATTCTTCCCTTGGAGAATGAAACTCAAGTGGTTGATCCAGTTTCACCATTGGTCGATCCCATTCCTCCATTGCGGAATGTCAAAGTGACTGATCCAGTCCCTTCCTCGGTCAGTCCCACTCTTCCTCTGAAGAGTGCCAAAGTGGTCGATGCAGTTTCGCCATCGGTAGATCCCATTCCTCCATTAAGGAGTGTCAAAGTGACTGATCCAGTCCCTTCCTCTGTCAGTCCCACTCTTCCTTTGAAGAGTGCCAAAGTGGTCTATCCAAGTCCACCATTGGTTGATCCGATCCAATCATCGTTCGATCCTACTCTCCTTCTAGAGAGTAAACCCGATACTTCCCATGTTTTTCTCGTTAATACAGACTCTACCGTACCAGGGGGCATCCCCCCTTCTCCAGCGAAACCCCCTCCAAGTAACAAGGCCATCCTTTTTGATTGGGGTGCGCTAACTAGACCTCATCTTCCCTCTCACATTCCTTTTCAGATTACCATACATGTTTGTGGTCAGGACGTTTCTCAAACGCTGATAGATGAAGGTGCGTCCATTATTATTTTGTCCTCTATTGCTTGGCATGCTTTGGGTTGTCCTCAGCTTGTGAGGGTTACCCAGAATATGTTAGCTTTTAACAGAAGAACTAGTCAACCTTTAGGGATCCTTCCTCAGTTTCCTGTAACTTTGGGAGAAAAAACTGTCTTTATTGATGTCATCGTAGTCCAATACCCCTTGGATTTCACTTTACTCCTTGGGCAGGATTATGTCTATGCCATGAAAGCTATTGTATCCACTCTTTTCCGTGTGATATCTTTTCCTCACAATGGAAGAATTGTGACTATTGATCAACTTTCATTCATTGGCCCTGACTGGGTTACCTCCCTAAGTGGTTCTTATATGCAGACAATATCACCCTCGCTGCATGTCAATTATGTGGCGTTGTCTCCCATGCTTTCAACTTCTGATGATTTGGATCCGGTAGTGGACATGGTGATTTATTCGGTAGGATTATTGGAGCCTGGTCTCCTTACTCCTATCATGACCCTCGACATGTGTTCCTTCTCGAGTGATTATCTTCCATCCAGTGAAGATCTCCTGGAGGCCATGACCATGTTTTATCCCTTGTTGTGGCATCCTTCCAGAGTGTTATCCTCTTGGAAGCCATGATCAAGAAGCAACCACGAGCATAGTTTCTCTTCTCTGTGGCAAGCTCGTTAAAAAATGAAACAAAGGTCCTGAGCATAGTTCTTTTCCTGTGTCAAGGTCGTTAAAAATAGAAACAATCACCTCTCTTGAACCTTCTTTTCACCCACCCTTATCCTTCGGTGAATGAATCGAAGCTTGGAGGGCATGTCTCCAGCCTTTGATGATCTAGTTAAGCCACTAGATTTCAAGATGGGGGCATACCGAGCATAGTCTTAGTTCGTTTTCAAGCTCGAAAATATGAGAACGCACCGGGTAGAATTTTATCTCTTTTTCGGACCTGCATGGACACACGAAAAAGGAACCCCCTGGAGTTATCTTTCAACTCTTTTCAGACTCTCTAAATATGAAAAGATCGTCGAGTGATCTTGCTTCCTTTCACACTCGTTAAAAGGTTCGAAAGGGCGTCTTTCAAGTGGTAGTTTATCTCTTTTTTGGCCTCGCGGGACTAACTATACGAAAAAGGAACTGAGAGAGTTCTCTTTTTAAGTGTTTTTCGAGACTCTATAATCACGAAAAACCTTCGATTTTTCTATCTGTGGACTCGTTAAAACAAACATCGATAGGCCCACATGGGACCGAACTCTTACTTCTTCCAGTTCGTTAAACAAAGGAAGAGGAACTTATTGAAGGTGAGTTATATCGAGCATGTGTTACCCTCCTCGAGCTCGTTAAATCAAAAAGAGGTACTCGTCTATCTGGATGGGGGAAAATTTGAAAGAAGCAAGCCAACAGTCTCTTGAGAACATTACCAAGTAATTCTTAGATTCGCCCTTGAACACGACACTTTGTCTTTTTCACGCATTATAATCCGTTGAACCTCTGCACTGAGCCAATCCTTGGAGTTTCTTTCACTCCTTTGGGTCACCTGACGTAAGTCACAGCATCCACTGCATCATCAAGTTTTGGTCCATGTCATGTTTCTGCTCTCATGCCTCAGTGTTCAAGGGAAGTATCCGCCTCTAGAGTCAGCCATCACAAATATCTTATCTCAAAACCCGTGTCAGTCCATGTTCATTTGATCTACCAATTACATCTCTATGTCCATTTCGTGTCATTGATGGGGGATACATTAAGGCCCTCCTTCGACGAGCCTATTCCTGTTGACTTCAACACATTATCCGGGAACTAGGCTTAGAAACCAGTTAGTGCTTTGGGACCTGCATGCCTCAATGGCAGGCCTCCTCACGTCCGACAGTAGGTTTACACCATTGACCTCTGATTGGATGATTCCGTGGATTTTTGACTCCAGCTCATCCATTCACGTTCGTTGGAATGTACTAGGGTACCTTGGGAATCATTGATATTAATGGTGATTTCCCTCGCGCTTGTTAACGTTTTACATCATTGACCAGTAATCAAGTGGTTTATGCCATGTTCGACATCAGGACATCTATTCACGTGGTTAGATTTGTACTACATTAGGATCGGTAAGAAGACCCTGGGTTGAGTGATCACATTGATATGTACTTTGCCCAGGTTGCAATGGAATTTCTCTTGAACAATAACACATATATACTGTTACATAGATCCACTTTGTATTGGTTGTGGCTATGTCTTGTCATCTCATAGATCCACTGTGTATTCTGTGTGGCTACGATCAGTTCAGGTCGTGTATAGATCCACACTGTATCCTCGGTGGCTATACCTTTTTTATCAATACAATTATGGATCCGCAGTGTATTTTATGGCGGCCATATCTTGAAAGTCTTGATCACCCAAGCATAGGTATGCATGCCTTGGGTTTCGAAACGTGTCATAATATTTGTTGGGTTTTTGTGTGCAGCTTCTGTCAGGTTCTCTGTGTCTATACCATTTCTTGAAAGTCTACAAAGCATTTCAGTTATCAGTTCTCATCTTCTAACTTCATACTTTGGGGGGCAATCTGTTACACATCAACATTACTCGCTTTGATAAGTGTCGCAAGTGTTGCACGTTGTTCACAACTGTCGCAAGTGTCGCATGTTGTTCACAAGTGTCGCAAATGTCAAGCAAAGCATACTTCCACGATGACGACACTAAGGAGACACTTAGAATACCTCAAACACCTGATTTGGAGGAAGAGGGATGGTTAATTGAAGTCAGGTATCTCTTGCCACCTGAAAGAAGCTTTCAAACTAAGGTTTTAGAAGAGAGTGCTCCCCTACATCACCCTTAGGAGAACTGGTGCTCCCCTATAAGGTGCTAGGGAGCGTTATAACACCAAACTGCCCCTCTGAAGGAGCGCTATAGATATTTAGAGAGTTGACGCCCCCCTTGAGCCTACTAGGGAGCGCTATAGCACCCTGATGCCCCTTTTGAGGGAGCACTGTCTAATCTGGGCAACAATTGATCTGTTGAGGAGAATAAGGGGAGGATCTTTCAATCTTGGAAGGCAGTTGCATTCAAATTCCTGGTTCAGCCATGATCTTAGGAGAAGATCCTTGGATTAAGGAGGGAAATCCTCAACTTACCCTAAAGATACCTCAAGAGGTTAAGCCTCTCTAAACCTATATAAACAGGCTCTATCATGGTGGAAAGGGGGAAGAATTGCAAGCATGAAACCTATGATCTCGTAGGAAACACATAGTGGACTGGAGGAGAGTAATCAGTGAAGTTGCTGTCATCCAGGTCGTGGATCTTTTGAGCAAGGGGTAGACAAGGAGGAATTGACGAAACTGCTGCAATCCATCTACGACTGTAAGCAATGTTTTGTCCTCATTATTATAATTTGCTCGGCCTGTTTCTTTCTAATTCGTGTTCAATCTCACATGAATTTGTCTCTTTAGTAGATAGACCTATTTCAGACTAATATTGATAGAGTAGGAAGTGGTCGTACTTTGTTTGTCTACAGGGCTTATCGAGGAGCAAAAGATTGGAGCTCAACTCAGAGCATGCAGGGACAAACACTGGTAAAAGGTACTTCTTTTCTCCTTCCTTCTCACACACTAGTCCACCTAGATATAAAAGGAAGTCAGTGACCATGATAAGCACTTTCTATCTTAGAGTTAAGAGTCTATCTCTTTCAGGAGATCTACCTGTCCGTAGGGAGATTTTCCTTCAACAGATTTCTCTGTGAACTTGATGCCTGAAGCAACTCCAGTGTCAAAGGCTCCATACAGGATGAGTGCGCCAGAACTGAAAGAGTTGTAGCTGCAGCTTGAAGAACTTCTAAAGAAGGGATATATACGCCCAAGTGTGTCGCCTTGGGGTGCCTTGGTGCTGCTTGTAAATAAGAAGGACAGAACGTTGAGATTGTGCATCGATTTCAGGCAATTGAACAAAGTAATGGTGAAGAACAAGTATCCTCTTCCGAGGATTGATGATCTCTTCGATCAGTTGAAGGATGCAAAGATATTTTCGAAAATAGATCTAAGATCGGGATATCACCAAGTAAGAATAAAATATGAAGACATCAACAAGACCGCCTTTAAAAAAAGGTATGGTCATTACGAGTTCACAGTGGTGCCGTTTGGACTGTCAAATGCACCCGTTGTTTTTATGAGCTTGATGGATGGAGTATTCAGGGACTATCTAGACAATTTTTTCATCGTCTTCCTGGATGACATTTTGGTGTATTATAGGACCGAAGAAGAACACGAACAACATCTGAGGATGGTGTTGCAGGTGCTAAGAGAGCACCAATTGTATGCCAAGCTGAGCAAGTGCTTGTTTTACCAGGAATGGATCCATTACTTGGGACATATTATCTCGAAGGATGGGATAGCGGTAGACCCTGAGAAGATTGAAGCCATTAGAGAATGGTCAGCGCCAAGGAATGTAACGGAAGTTAGATCCTTCATGGGATTGGCTGGTTATTACAGAAGGTTCATCGTAGGGTTTTCCAAGATAGCTCACCCTATCACTTCCTTACAAAGAAAGAGGAAGCAGTTTCACTGGAAAGAGGGATGTGAGGAAAGTTTCTAGCAATTGAAGCAGCTGTTAACCAGTGCTCCAATCCTGAAGATTGTAGATCCAAATGCAGATTTCATAGTATGCACTAATGCATGCAAAGAACGACTGAGAGGGGTCCTCAGTCAGAATGGATTCATAATTTGTTATGAGTCCAGGAAATTAAAAGAGCACGAGAAGAACTATGCAACCCATGACTTGGAGGTGGCAGCCATAGTTCATGCTCTAAAGAAATGGAGGCAATACCTCATGGGAAGGAGGTTTGAACTCAGAACAAACCATAACGGCCTGAAATATTTGTTTGATCAGCCAACCTTAAACGCTAGAAAAAGTAGGTGGCTGGAATTTCTATGTGAGTATGACTTTGAGATCAAGCATATCAAAGGAAAGGAGAATAAAGTGTCTAATGCACTTAGCAGGAGGGTGCATGAATTACATGCTACAACCATTAGCATGTATCGGACTGATATTAAAAGCAGAATTCTGGAGGCTGCAAATGTAGATCTGCAGTATAGAGAATTGGTAGCCAAGCTACAGCAGGGTAAGACGCCACAGAAGATGGAAATTTATAAATTGGAAACAGATGGAATACTGTTGTACAAGAACATAATTTTTGTACCAAATGTCCAGTGCTTGAAATAGATGATTTTGCAGGAGATGCATAATGTGCCTTATGCAGGGCACCCTAGATATCATAAAATAGTAGCAGCAATCAAGAGCCATTAATTTTGGCCGAGTATGAAGAGAGAGATCATTGAATACATCACCAGATGTATGGAGTGCCAGAAAGTTAAAGCTGAGCATAGGCACCCAGCATGGTTGCTGCAACCCTTACCCATTCCTGAGTGGAAGTGGGAAGTAGTAACGATGGATTTTATTACATCATTTCCCAGAACAACCAAGTTGCATGATTTGATCATGGTGGTGGTGGAAAAGCTTACAAAAGCTACCCATTTTATTCCACTGAAAACTACTCACAAGGTAGCATATGTTGCTGATATTTTCATAAGGAAAGTGGCATGATTGCACAGAATTCCTAGAATGATTGTGTTCGACAGAGACCCAAAATTCACCTTGAATTTCTGGAAAGGATTGTTCAAAGGATTCAAAACGAATCTGAACTTTAGTATAGCTTATCATCCTAAGTCTGATGGACAGACAAAGAGGGTGAACAAAGTAATAGAAGACATACTGAGAATGTATGTGATGGACAAACCATCAAGATGGGAATACTACCTACACTTGGTAGAATTCGCCTACAACAATGGGTATCATGCATCGTTGAAGATGAGCCCATTTGAAGCACTTTATGGAAGAAAGTGAAATACTTCAGTGAGTTGGGATAATCCAGCTGATAGAACAGTAGTTGGGCCAGAGTTGCTCAAGGAGATGGAGGACCAAATGATAAAAATTAAGAAGAATTTGAAAGCTGTCGAGGATAGGCAGAAAAGTTATGCTGATAAGAACAGAACCCACAGAGAGTTCAAAGTGGGTGATCATGTTTTCCTTAAAGTGAAATCTAACTGGAGTTCCCTGAATCTGGGAAGTTGCGCCAAGTTGGCAGCCAGATTTTGTGGGCCATTTGAAATACTGGAAAGGATTGGGCCAGTTGCATATATGTTTGCATTACCTGCATCCATGACTGTACATAATGTGTTTCATGTTTCATTTCTTAAGAAATATATACCAGATGCTAATCATGTTATCAATTGGAATGTGATTCAGGTGGAACAAGAAGGTGTCCTGCAAGTGCATCCTGTGCGCATATTGGATAGGAAAAACAAACAGCTCTGGAATCGATCTATAGGGATTGTAAAGGTCCAGTGGACCTGGTATGGTCCTGAGGACGCGACATGGGAGCATGAAGATGTTATGCGGGTAGAGTACCCGCATCTTTTTGAAAATTTTGAAAAGCTTGCAGATGCAGTGTAAAGTTGCACTGAGGACAGTGCAAAAATAAGGGGAGGGGATTGTAATGTCCCCAAGGCCGAGCCCTATTGTAAATCATGTCTATGAATTATAAATCTTACATTATGAATTGTAATTATGTTTTATAGGCTGGTGAGCCAAGTTTATATAAGTTGGTGGGATTATGTGTTATTAGACCAGGGAGCCTAAGTGTTGAAGGTCAGGAGCCTGATTTTTGTACATGTAATTATGCACAGTATTAATACAAAACATCTCTGCGTGTGGACCGACCACAATGAATGAGTGATGGGGGACTAAGCATCCACAAAGCTTGGGTAAGGGAGAGGGGGCTGAGAGGTTGGAAGAGGGGCTAAGATGAGGGGGCTTAAACCCTTGAGAATAATATTAAATTATTACTATTCCAAAGCTATGTTAATGTAATGTTTTATCCTAAGTTCTTTGGAAGGATGAGTGACTTCCAAATGGGAAGGAACGAGCTTCATGGGTGACAAGTGTCAACCCAAGTGCATGCAGTTAAAACTGTTGAGTTAAGCCATGATGGGGGTTCCTCCTCCATTCTACCGTCGACTGTCTGAACCGGGAATCCCATATGACCTCTGCAAGAATACCCTCATGCAAATTTGAAACCAAAAAGGCCTGTGTTGATTTCTGGAGGAGCCGGTACACCCTCTATAAAAAAACTATCGAGTCTGTGTTCGACCTTCGTGTGGATTTCTTATCACGCATCCCTAAAACCCAGAACCGTGAGTCTGTTCTGTATGGATGGTTGGGAAAACTGAATGTCCCATAATTGTTGAGCCTGGTTGGGTTGAAGTGTCTATCTATCATCTGTTTGGGAAACATGTGTTTGTTGTCCTTGTTGACTGTGGTGGCCACACAATTCTTGGGTAGGTGTGGTTTGTTGTTGTTGTATGTTCATTGTTGAGCCTTGTTGTTTTTCTGCTTTGTACGGGAACGAGATTAAGGAAACCGATTGTATGACCTGTGTGTAACCTCTCTCCAGGTGATGGAGGTGATTGTTGTTGAAGAGGTAGGTTTTACCAAGCCTGTGAGTGACTCTCTCCAGGTGAGAGAGTGCTTGGAGGAAGGAGTGAGCTCCTGGAAGGAACCCTGTAGCTACCACAGAGCTCGGAGATTTCCGATTCAGTCTGTTGTTGAAGCCCAAGGCAAGGGAGGTTAGCAGCCAAAGAAATGTCTAGGTGACAGAGAAGGTGTATACTCCTGGGGTGGGACAGGCATGTGGAGAAGGAGAGTCTATGGGAAGTGGGCATAAGTGGTTCCTGGGAGAGAATCCTCCTTCTGTTACGTGTATTATTCCTGTAAACCTTACCTAGCCTAGGATTCCTTACCTGGTGGAGCTTAGTCCCAGCTCAAGGGTGACCTACTGTTGAGAGTAATGAGCAGCGTGGTCTAAGGCTGGGAGGTTTGTGGAAGTTCTACATGCAGTTGGTGGTGCATGACAGTTTCAAAGATAAGTGTCACTATGTTTTGTAATTCTGTAATTAATTAAATTGTATACTTGTGATTATTGCAATGTTATCATGTATTTTGTTGTGCATATGAATTATTGTTATTTCCATTAACTCTGAAATGCTAGCAGTAATTCTGTGTTTAACTGTAATTAAGCATTTTAAGTTCATTGGAATGCATAATGTGTTCCAGAAGTGTTTTTCCGCGTAGTAGCGTTGGCCCAACCATGGGGTCGATGGCCGGGGGCGTT
The DNA here is from genome assembly GCA_009831015.1 of Picea engelmannii. Taxonomy (NCBI): domain Eukaryota; kingdom Viridiplantae; phylum Streptophyta; class Pinopsida; order Pinales; family Pinaceae; genus Picea; species Picea engelmannii. Next base: position 546,342 of record ML788604.1, read on the forward strand.
ACACATATGGCTGCCACGTCATCGTACAGGTTGCCATGTGTCAGTTTGTATAGTCTAATTCATCACCACATCAACTACCACGTGTCATCTGTACATCTACCACATCATCGTACGACCCTGACATGTCAGCATCCGTACTGCCACGTCACCCTACCACATTAGCATCTGTACTTCCACATCACCTTGCCACATCAACATGTGTACTACCATGTAAACATCCATACTACCATGTCACTGCCTAGTCACCTACCACGAGTCATTTGTACGGTGCCATGTGTCACCTTCATACAGTGCCACGTGTCACCTCCATACGGTGCCACGTGTCACTTTTTTATGGGGCCAAATCACCCCCTTAAAAAAACCAAAAATGACTAACACATGTCAGCTCTTGGTGCTTCCACATGTCATGATGATGTCATCATGACATATTATTGACATCATCATGATGTACTGCTAACGTCATCGTTGACTTTGAATTTTTTCTATGTTTGACCTGATCTTCAAATCGCGATATCTTCTGCATACGGTGTCCATTTTTAGAAAAAATAAAAATGGTTGGAATCGACACAACAATCCCGATGCAATGGCATTGGTTTCATCTAATTCCAGGAACTTTGATTTTTAGGCCTTCCTGGATCCATTTTGGATCATTCCTCCCCACTAAGACCTTTTGGTCTTCCAAAAGGGTATTAACCAGTCATCAAGTGTGGGATAGGCCTCCCCACTTGTTCTTTGTCTTTAAACTTTGTCCTGTGCAACACCACATCACATGTTACTTCATCCACATACTTAGATGTAATTAAAAAATTTATGATACATTGCTTTGTTAAGGGCAATTTTTTATCTTTTCTTATCCAATTAGGTGAATAGGTTTTGTGATGCATCTTAGTGTTTAATCCCAATTTATTAACCACTTCTTTTGAAATTAAGTTAGAATGAGATCCATTATCTATCAATGTGTTGATCTTCGTATGTTTCATTATGACCCTTATATGAGACAATTTACTTCTTGAATCAAAACCATCACCAATTTTACTTGTCAAACCAACTACTATGATCTTAGACTCATCACCTGAATCATACCCCAAGTCTGTTGGTCGTATTTCTATTGCAACTTTTTGCCTCCCTTTCCTCTCTTTGAACCACTTCAGTCTCTTCTCTGGGTGCAATTGCTAGTAATGTTCATCATCGTGCCCTTTTTTCTTGCGAGAGAGATTCTCTTCCTTTACTGTCGCTAAATTTGATTTCTTCCCATTCCTTTTTCCTTTGCCATCTTTCTTTGAAGACGATTCCCCTGATACACTAACTCCAGTTTTCCCTACTTCAATATATGTTGCTTGAACAGAAACCTCATCAAGATTAGTAAGTCCAAACATAAATACAGTATTATGAATATAAGCAAGAAAACCTCCTATATACTTTATAAGAGTTTCTTGTGTAGTCAATGGAACATATAACATCAAAGCCATCTTATGAAATTCATCTATATATTCATGCGCTGACTACCATTTTCTTAACTTAAGACTTTGTCATTCAATTAAAACCTTTTCCTTATACCCCAAAGGATAGAACTGTTTTCTAAGTGCGGAAATAAAATCATGCCATGATGGAAAAATATTACCAACTTGTTGAGATCCATGTTGCATGTTACTTTGCCACCGGATGAGAGTTGTGCCTTAAAGACGAAGAAATGCCAATCTGATTTTGGTTGCCTCATATTTTATTTGTTGCACATTACAATATACCTTCATCTGTCTAACCCAGTTATCAAGTTTCTCAGCATTAACTTCGCCATCATACATAGGCAAAACAAAATTTACATCAAGTTTAAGTAATGGCATATCAGGCTTATGTTTATGAGAATGTTTTCTTGCAGTAGAATTTGAACTTGTACTTGAAGAAGAAGAATATGATGGAGATGAAGGAGGTGAAGGAGGATTTTTAGGAGGGTCCTCTCCTTCTTCACTTTTGGCTTGCTTTGAATATTACCCTTGAAAAAGTCTCTTTTGTTCCAAGTAATCATCTTACAACACTTTTACCATCTCCGACAAGGCGAAGAAAGTCTTTTGAAAATCTCTTTCATTTTGAGAAATTCATTCTTCCGATGCCATCCTTTCACTTTGGGATGTCCTCTTTCTTGATCCAATATTTGGATCTCCTTCTACAAGTTCTCCTTCACTACAACTTAGCTTTTCACTGGTAATCATGCAAACTTAAACAACCAACTGCCAACCTTCTCTAATACTATAACACTCTTTCATACTGTAATGCTCTGATACCATTTTGTAACGCCCCCATTTCGATCCGTCATCCAACCCACTGGTCGGGCAGACGCTACTGTGTGGAACAGCATCATTCTCATACTTGATTGATAACATGGATTTAAATCAAATGAAACACATTTGACTCAGAGTAAGCATAAGAATTACTGCTAACACAAATATTCCCTTAAATTAACAATAATTCATCTACACAACAGAATACATGATAAAATATAAGCATCACAGGCATGCAAAACACAACATTTAACATAAGATGATACTTATCTTTGAAACTGTGGTAATTCCACCAACCACGTGCAGGCCTTCCATGAACCTCCCAGCCTTAGACCACATTGTTCATCAAGCTCAGCAGTGGGTCACCCCCGAGCTAGGACTAATCTCCACCCCAAGGCAAGGAATCCTAGGCTAGGCTGAGGTTATAGGGAAAACAACAAAAAACAACTGGAAGGATTCTTCCCAGGATGCCTTCTTATGCCCACTACTCACAGACTCCCATTCCCCACATGCCTGCTCCGCCCGGGAGTATACACCTTCACAAGCACAGTCCATCGGTGCTTCAGTTCCCTCTCTGGGTCTCGACAATAGGCCAGATTAGGAAGTCTCAGAGCTCTGTAGCTGGTGTTGGACTCTCTCTGGGAGAAAACCACTTCCCAGCAAACTTTATCTGGAAGAATACATGTAAAAGAGGGAGGATTCTCTCCCAGGAACCACTTATGCCCACTGCCCACAGACTCTTCTTCCCCACATGACCTTCCCACCCCAGGAGTATACACCTTCTCTGTCACCTAGATAGTCCTTCGGCTGCTAACCTCCCTTGCCTTGGGCTTCAGCAACAGGCCAGACCGGAAATCTCCGAGCTCTGTGGCAGCTACAAGGTTCCTTCCAGGAGCTCTCTCCTTCCTCCACGCACTCTCTCACCTGGAGAGAGTCTCTCACAGGCTTAGTAAAACCTGCCTCTTCAATAAAAATCACCTCCCTCACCTGGAGAGAGGTTACACACAGGCTCAGCACGAACTTACACTTGTCAGCAAGCCACGCGCAGTCCAGCACTGCATGGCCACAACAGTCAACTTGGTATATAGTCACGGGCTTCCCAAACAGTTGACAGTCACATACTTCAACCCAACCAACTCAGCAATCATGGAATAGACTCACGGTTATGGTTTTCTCAGGGACGCGTGACTAAAAATCCACGCAGGGGTTGACACAGGATCGACGGTTTAGAACAGAGGGTGTACCGGCTTTCCTAGGAATCAACACAGACCTTTTCCCTGGTTTCAGAATTGCACGAGGGTATCTTGCAGAGGTCAGATGGGACACATGTTCAGACGGTCGACGGTGGAATGGAGGAGGAACCCCCAACACGTCTCATCTCAACCATTTTATTTGCATGCGCCTGGGTTGACACTTATCACCCATGCAACTGCATGCATTCCTTTAGCATGTGTTCCTTCCATTTGGAAGTTGCTTGTCCTTCCAAAAGAACTTAGGATAAAACATATTATTCACATGTCTTTTGGAATAATATTAAAATATTATTCCCTAAGGACTTAAGCCCCTAGGCTCAACACTTAGTCCTTTTTCCCACCTTCCAGCCCCTAATCCCTTGCCCACTCTGTGGAAGCTTAGTCCCCCATCACTCATTCATCATGGTCAGTCTGCACGCGGTGGTGTTTATATTTTTATTAATAATGTGCATAGATACATGTACAAAATCAGGCTCTTGGCCTTCAACACTTAGGCTCTCTGGCCTAATAATCACATAAGCCCACTAGCTTATATTAACTTGGCTCACCAGCCTATAAAAAACATAATTACAATTCATTTCATAAACATGATTTACAACAGGGCTCGGCCTTGGGGACATTACAATACCCCTCCCTTATTTTTGCACTGTCCTCAGTGCAACTTTCACACAACATCAACAAGATTTCCAAAATCTTCAAAAATATGCAGGTATTATGCCCGTATAGTGTCCTCATGCTCCCATGTCACGTCCTCAGGACCGTACCAGGTCCATTGGACCTTTACAAGCTCAATAGCTCGATTCTGAAGTTGTTTTATTTTCCTGTCCAATATGCGCACAGGATGCACTTGTAGGACACCTTCTGGTTCCACCTGAATCACATTCTAGTCGATAACATGATTAGCATCAGGTATATATTTCTTAAGCATTGAAACATGAAACACATTATGTACAGTCATAGATGCAGGTAATGCAAGCATATATGCAATGTATATATATGTATATACAAACAAATTTAATAACATTAAAATTGTATACAACATACACAACATACAATAAATAGAGAATTGTACTTATATTTTGAGTGAGAAGACCTTCCACCCTGGAGTAGGGCTATGAATTCATCGGGGCAATGGCTTCCCAAGATATCCATGGTCCACAATCCTTATCCACATGGTCTAGGCCAAGTTACCAGACCTCGACAGCACTCCAACCATTCAAACCTCATCAGTACTCCAACCAACGGTCTCTCATTCCCCACATGCCTGTCCCACCCGGGAGTATACACCTTCACAAGAAAAGTCCATCGGTGCTACACCTCCCTTTCCTTGGGCTTCAGCAACAGGCCGGACCGAAAGTCTTAGAGCACCGTGGCTCCAAGAGTTCCAACTGCCTTCTAAGGTTTCCAAGTAGCATCTTCCCGAGATACTCTTTGTAGCCAACATTTAACTTTTATCAACATCATCTCATCTGCATCAACCACATGCAATTATCCTAAGAGAACATAAAGGAATTCATTTAGGAATTCCAATTAGTTCGAAAGGAAATTCAACTTTTATTCCCAAAACATGACATTCTATTTCATGATTCATCTTGGTTGTTGCCACATTATGAATGCAGCCATCCTTGTGATTTTCCACAGGCATCAAACCACATACAATTTTCCTTCAAGACTTCATCTTGCATACTGCTAACAAATTGTCAGTATTTTATGTACATCATAATTCAACATGTACAACATCTTATGCAATAATCTTAGAATTTCCTGCACCTGGAAATTCAATCACAATTACCAAACAACTTGACCAAATAGAATGACTCGTCATTCTATACATATGCATGTTCATAATTAACAACAGTAAGTTCATTATTTCAATTTTCTGAACATAAAATTCTATGTGGTCTCTATTCCTGTGACTACCTAGCTTGTAACTTTCCTGTTGCAATGTTTAACAGTTCCTGAAATGTTTTGAACTTCAGGGGTTAGCAACATTTCAGGGATTAGTATAATTATTTCCATGCAATAATATATATGCATGTACTTACAAAACATATTCAACCATTTCATTTAGTATACATTTCTATCACTCATTATGCATGAGTGCAATTCTCAATGCATTCTTATTCAGTGCACCTTGCATTGAATTACATAATGCTCTCTATCTCAATCATGTATCTCACCATCCATGAGTTGGAATTCTAGCCAATGTGTTGCCACATTTTCCATACCTTGTCATATTCAACCAGGTCCTGGTCTCATACATGACTAGCTCACTGGCATTTATTCCTACAACTAGTTTTTATCTTTAATTCTTTGTTTATTACCCCATAACCAAATTAACATGACATTCTACTATGTCAATGTGTGCATTCAGAAGCTAAAAAGATTTGAATTAATACAGACCTACAACCTTTACCACATCTAGTGGTATGCATTCAATCATATAATCATGTGATTTTTTTTACATATCTTTGGCTGAGGAAATTCTTACCAAAATTTCCTTTCAACAATTATGCAAAAAGAGTGATAAAAACTCATACCTGCATGGTTTCCATTAAAAATTATACTACCTGAATATCTGATAGCAGTAGAAGCTTTCATGCTTCTTTTATCAAACTTATAACCAGCACTTCAGCTCTGATGCAGACCTCCGACCCTTGGGCCAAGATCTGCACATGATCGTTCTAAATTCTCCTCGAGCCAAAGAGGCTCCCTTGATTCCCTGCTGGAACCTCCAATGAATCTGATCCATAGGTCCTTCACGAAAACCCGCCTTGCGCAACTTGATGTCAGGCACAAGCCTCACATTTCCATGCCACCACAACCTTACCTTAGTGCAAGTGCCTCTCGCAACTCACGAGTTCGTGAGTTGAAGACCCTTGACTCCTCTTTCTCTAGACGTCGATACCCGAGATGTGATATGGGTATGGCTCCTCCTTGTTAGTGCCTTCCTCACATAATCACCAGCTAGGGATAAGTGCTAGCACTACTCGCAACTCGCGACTTCGTGAGTTGGAGTGTTGAGCCCTCGTGATCCTCCTTTGCGAATCCCCGAGACACGAAAGTCAGCAATGAGTTGACTCATTTCCAGGCGACGTGTGTCCAACACCTGTCACCCGCTTCCCCTTTCTCTGGGTGCTTATTGTTACGCCACCTGTCAACCATGCGATCCCCACCTAACGAATGTGCCACATGTTCTACGAGCCCTCGGTGCTCGGCACTTCGCGACCTCATAGTCAAAAAGAATTTCTTTCAACCCCCAAACCCCCGATACGCGATACCATGTGGAGGTTCTGATCCAACAGTTCTCCCGTGGCTTAGATCCAATGGTTTGGATCTCCTTCCCTGCTCCTCGTGACTCAGGACTTCACGGAACCAAGAATTTTGTCTGTCCTCCGAACTCATGAACCCCGAATTCGCGATTTCTTGAATGAGATCAACGGCTGTCGTTGACCTGGATCTGACGGTCGCTATCCTTTCTGAGCTTCAGAGTATTGGAAGATACTCGACCTTAATCCCCTTGTTGCTCTACAAGATCCAATGACTCTCACAACTTCGACACTTCCTCCATGAAGTGTCTCCACCATCCATATGGATCCTCTCCTTTGCGACCTCCTAGAGGTTAAACTCTGTGCGCCTTCCTCCGGATCCGATTACTATCGGTTCTTTGCACTAGATCTGACGACCCAGATCTCTTCCTCTCCAGCTGATCTAATGACATCTATGCTCCCTCCTGAGCTTTAGAACTTATTCCTTCCCCTTGGAATATTTTCTGAAGTTTCAAAGGCCTCGACCTTTTCTTCCCCTGCGAGCTCAATTCCTTTGAATCTCACTTGTGTTCTAGGAACGTTGTCCCTCCTGAGCTTTGTCGACTGTGAAACCTCGAAGGGTTTCTCGACCTCCTGCTCCTCTTTGTTGTTACTCTGTGCACAACAACACTATCCTTCCTGAGCTTCAGAACTTGAACCTCTAAGGGATTCAACCCTTGCCTTCTCCTTCAAATGGAGATTGGTGCCCTCTGGCAACTTCTTTCTCAAGCATGCTTTGCTAAGCCTTCAGGGTGTTCAGTAACCCTATGAGTGTCTTCCTGTGACACTTCTCCTATCTCAGAACTCGAAAGAGATCCTTATGTGCACACTTGCACAAACTCGATGCCCTTCCTGGAAAAGTTCTCCAGAATCCTCAGTGACTCTGTCTTCTCACTGAACTCAAAATAGAGTTCTCCTCAATGAATCCTGTGCATTTGCTCAATGCCCTCTTGGCAGAGTCTCACAGAATTCTCAGAAATTTTGTCTTCCTTCTCGACACTTCTCCTTCCTATGATCTCATAATAGAATTCTTATGTGCACTCTATGCACCTTCTCAATGCCCTCCTGGCAGAGCTTCCACAGAACCCTCAGTGATTCTGTTTTCTCGGTGCTTTCCTCTGCATAGTCTTACCTCCAAGGATTCCTACCGTCCGTTCAGGTTCTCAATGACTTCTTTCCTAATATCTTGGCATCAATTCTTTTGGACTTGACTTCCTCCCTAACTTGAAGGATTTCGAATATTTTGAAGGCTTCGATGGTGTTTTCCAAAAGACTTTCCGGTGCCCTCCTGGCACCCTCTATGCTTGTCTCCTAGAGTCTTTCGAAATTAAAACAAGTTCCCTCTATAAGCACTCCTTACGCTGGATATGCACACTCTACATACAAAAGTTCTACTCTATCTCTTCTGAGCTTTGTTTTCTGAACTGGAAGCATTATGTGTCTCTTCTATTTCTTTTCACTTTGTAGCAATTCAAATCAGTTCTGGCACTCGTCAACCTTCGGCAATACAAATGCGCAAAAGACAAGAATTTGTCAAGCCTTCCTTTCTTGACAATTCCTTCATCATTCATAAACAATCCAATTTAAGAAAAAGTTTCAATTTCATGAATTTTCTGAGCTCTGCTCGGCTCTATACTTTTGGGTGATAGCTCCCTCTTTCTTAGTCCCTACCCACATGACCAAGGGTCGTGACCAAGTGCCAGACTACTAGGTGCTACTCGGGTCTTCGGCCTTCAAAGAGTTTAAGGCACACACAGCTATCTCCCGGAGTTCTGATTTACCGAATTCGCATAAATCGGGTGGATCGATGGTCTACGTTTACCCAACATCCAACGGTTAAAATCCATTGTGGTTCTTCCATCTTCGAATATTTCAGGATTTCGGGACTTCGGTTTTTGGGGTTTTGGTCCACGAGGATCCAATAGTTAAATCCTCGACGGTTCTTTTGTCTTCAAAAATTTCAGGATTTCGGCACTTTGATTTTCGAGTCTTCGGTACCCGGGAGTTCATGATGCAGTGACTCCCAACTTCTTGTCACTACAATCCCTGAATTCCAAAAATTCTATTTCCTTTACCCTCCAGATCCACAGAGCACAACTGTCTCCCACATCCACAGTGGCAAGTGGCACACTCAGGAGGGTCCACGTCACCTATGGTGACGTCGTTGGGTCCCACCACTCTCGCTTTTCTTTTCAACCTACTGGCATGTGGTACACATCCATATGCCCACGTCCCTTCCAAGTGAAATCCAATGGTTAGACCTCTCTCAGATCTACAGCGTAGATCCTTTCGACATTTTGGGATTTCGGGGTTTCGGGTTTTCGGTAACCGGGAGTTCGCGACTTGTGACAACGATGGATCTTTCCCTTTGGTTTCCTGGATGCCGAAATGTCGACCAACAGCCATGTGTCCCTCCGATAGACGGTCCTCACGATTTTGGGATTTCGCGTACCGTGATTTCCACACTCCTATGCAACTCCAAAGGTTTTTAAACCTTGTGCATGTTCTCCAGATCTGACGGTGGTGAGGGTTCGCCTTTCCTCCCGACCAGATCCTACGGCTCCAACACTTCATGCGTTGAGCTCTCTCTCTCTCCCGGTGGCCATATACCACATCGGTTGTAGTTTTATAACACCGCTACACCTCCTGAGCTTGGTAACATGGTCAAGTAACTCCTTGATACTCAGGAGCATTCAAAGGTCCGAAATTGGTCCTCCAGACACAATTTCTCCTCAAAAATTTTGGTCCAAAGACCACTTATCCGACCCATCTAGGCTCAGCGTTGAAACCTTGGCTCTGATACCATTCTATAACACTCTTTCATACTATAACGCTATGATACCATTATGTAACGCCCCCATTCTGGGCCATCATCCAACCCACTGGTCGGGCAGACACTACTATGCAAAACAACATCATTCTCATACTTGATTGATAACATGAATTTAAATCAAATGAAACACATTTGACTTAGAGTAAGCATAAGAATTACCGCTAACACAAATATTCCTTGGCATTAACAATAATTCATCTGCACAACAGAATACATGATAAAATATAAGCATCACAGGCATGCAAAACATAACATTTAACATAAGTTGATACTTATCTTTGAAATTGTGGTAATTCCACCATCCACGTGCAAGCCTTCCACGAACCTCCCAGCCTTAGACCACACTGCTCATTAAGCTCAGCAGTGGGACACCCCCGAGCTGGGACTAAGCTCCACCCCAAGGCAAGGAATCCTAGGCTAGGCTGAGGTTACAGGGAAAACAACACAGAACAACAGGAAGGATTCTTCCCAGGATTCCTTCTTATGCCCACTACTCACGGACTCTCATTCCCCACATGCCTGCTCCACTCGGGAGTATACACCTTCACAAGCACAGTCCATCGGTGCTTCACCTCCCTCTCTGGGTCTCGGAAACAGGCCAGATCAGGAAGTCTCAGAGCTCCGTAGCTAGTGTTGGACTCTCTCTGGGAGAAAACCACTTCGCAGCAAACTCTCTCTGGAAGAATACATGTAAAAGAGGGAGGATTCTCTCCCAGGAACCACTTATGCCCAATGCCCACAGAATCTCCTTCCCCACATTCCTATCCCACCCTAGGAGTATACACCTTCTCTGTCACCTAGACAGTCCTTTGACTGCTAACCTCCCTTGCCTTGGGCTTTAGCAGTAGGCCAGACCAAAAATTTGCGAGCTCTATGGCAGCTACAGGGTTCCTTCCAGGAGCTCTCTCCTTCCTCTGCGCACTCTCTCACCTGGAGAGAGTTTCTCACAGGCTTAGAAAAACCCGCCTCTTCAATAACAATCACCTCCCTCACCTGGAGAGAGGTTACACACAGGCTCAGCATGAACTTACATTGGTCAACAAGCCACGCGCAATCTAGCACTACGTGGCCACAACATTCAACTGGGTATACAGTCACGGGCTTCCCAAACAGGTGGCAGTCACATACTTCAACCCAACCAGCTCAACAATCATGGAATAGACTCACGATTATGTTTTTCTCAGTGACACGTGACCAGCAATCCATGCAGGAGTCGACATAGGCTTGACGGTTCAGAACAGAGGGTGTACCGACTTTCCCAGGAATCAACACAGACCTTTTCCCCGGTTTCAGAATTGCACGAGGGTATCTTGCAGAGGTCAGATGGGACTCACGTTCAAACGATCGACGATGGAATGGAGGAGGAACCCCAAACACGGCTCATCTCAGCCATTTTATTTGCATGTGCCTGGGTTGACACTTGTCACCCATGCAACTACATGCATTCCTTCAGCATGCGTTCCTTCCATTTGGAAGTTGATTGTCCTTCCAAAAGAACTTAGGATAAAACATATTATTCACATGTCTTTTGGAATAATATTAAAATATTATTCCCCAAGGACTTAAGCCCCTAGGCTCAACACTTAGTCCCTTTTCTCACCTTCCAACCCCTAATCCCTTGCCCACTCTGTGGAATCTTAGTCCCCCATCACTCATTCATCGTGGTCGGTCTGCATGCGGCGGTGTTTATATTTTTATTAATAATGTGCATAGATACATGTACAAAATCAGGCTCTTGGCCTTCAACAATTAGGCTCTCTGGCCTAATAATCACATAAGCCTACCAACTTATATTAACTTGGCTCACCAGCCTATAAAAAACATAATTACAATTCATTTCATAAACATGATTTACAACAAGGCTCGGCCTTGGGGACATTACAGATACCACTTGATCTGTAATTGATCTTTTAAAAGACTATGTTTAAGTTATGCATGAGTTGATTTACCATTTAGGAATTAAGAAAAGAAGCTTAATGAAGAATGTTTCAGCCATATAAGAAGTAAAAACAACAAACCATAACACCAAGATTGTTAACGGAGTTCGGCACAAGTTTTCCTACGTCTTTGAGCCTTTGTCTCAGTGGGAAAGGATTCTTATTAATCTTCAATGATTTAAGGATACAAAAGAAAGGCTTACATAACAGCTCATGAAACCACCTTTCAGATATGCAAATTTTGGACAGAAACAAACATCACCATTGGTTGTAACAGGAAATTATGAGACTTTTGAGTATAAGTTAGACTATACTTGGATCGACAGTTCGGGCTCTGGAGACACTTTTTTGTTCGGCTACTTGGATGCATAAAAAAAATCCATATTCAGACTCCCCTCGAAATTTTGCAACTTTTGAGTATAAAGACATCCTGCTTCAGAATAGTCCCTTGAGGCCTCCCCTCGGCATGAATCCCAATGTTGTGCCCTGTCAGATCCATACAATCTGTATAGTCTCGATTTGCATGCCAAAAAACTTAACTTTTCTTGATTTCCGTGCCCATCTAAATAAGCCAGACTTCGCCAAATTTAGCGACAATTGCCAAACTTAACGCAAGTTAGCTGGATTTAGTGAGATTCTGCCAGATTTAGAGGATCTCTACCAAATTTGGTGGAACCGCCAAATTTAGTTGACCTTATAGAAGGTGCCATGTGACACCACCTCATTGGGCCATGTTTCACCTCATCATTGGCTCGAGCCATGTCACTGCCCTCCACGTAAGCCTGCACAGTCATCGTACGACTACCATGTGTCATCCGTATGATTTCCACGTCATCATATGGTCTTCCACGTGTCAGTTCGTACAGTCCAAGTCATCTCCACATCAGTCGCCACATGTCATCAGTATGGTTGCCACGCCATCATACGACCCTGCCACGTCAACATCAATACTGCCATGTCATCATCCGTTCTGCCACATCACTTCCCAGTCACCTACCACGTGTCATCTGTACAGCTGCCACGTCATCCTTTTGTACTGCCACGTGCTGCATCCGTATAGTGCCACGTGTCACCTCTATATGGTGCCATGTATCACTTTTTTTATTAGCCCAAATCACCCCTAAAAAAGCCAAAAATGAATGACACATGTCATCTCCTGATGCTTCCACATGTCATGCTGACATCGGCTTGACGTACTGTTGATGTCATCATGACGTACTACTGATGTCAGCATTGACTTTGACTTTGACCTTTTTTTTCTTGTTTGACCCGATCTTCAGATCGCAATATCTTCTGCATACGGTGCCCATTTTCAGAAAAAAATATATATATATGGTCGGAATTGACACGATGAGCTCGATGCAATGGCACTGGTTTCATCTAATTCTAAGAACTTTGATTTTTAGGCCTTCCTGGATCCATTTTGGATAAAAGGAGAAAGTTGCTTCCGTTTTTATAAGTTGAGTGATGTGGTTCAGCTTAGGTTGAGCGTGTTACTTCAAGATATACTACGTGGGTTATGTTAAATTAGATCTAGCGTAATATACTTCTAGAGTAACATTGGTTAGTTATATGTTGGGAATGTTATAATTTGGTTGACTGAGTGCTCCTGAAGTTGAGGTTGTGTGACGTGGCCTAGCTTGGGATGGCTTGGGACATTACAACATGTATCTTCTTCTTCTCTTCTTATCTGAATACACTCTTGGTGTATGATTTTCCTTGATATTCTCTGATTTCGCTCTCTTGCTCATTTTTCCTTCTTTAGTCTTATCTCTTCTCTCTGGGTCTCCGTGACTTCCTGCAGACGAAACCTGCAGTCCACTGTCCCAGTCTGAAGAGGGAGGTTTCGTGGTATTCCTGTCAGATGTTCCATCACCCATTATATTTTGTATGGTCTATTTTCCACAATCATTAACTCTCCACCCACCATTATATAACTTATTTCAATGGTCACGTGGTTTCATACCAATCTGGTATGGTGGTAGGTGTATTTATTATGTTTGCAAGCACAGATTAGCTTATTGTGAAAGATTATTATTTTCTTCATTAATGCATCTCAGCTCCACTTCACTCGACCATTCCATCAGTCCCTCTACCTCATCAATTTCCTCAAGTGTATCATGGCCAGTACTTATCAAGGATATTCCCTCTCAGTCAACAATTTGTTGTTTATATTAAATCAAAACACAATTACATGCCTCATAATGTTAACATATGATGTTTATGCATAATTACAATCTTAAGAGAAAACATGGTGTTACATTCTCCAACTAGTTAGCTCCTAGATTGGTGTGTGGTTGAGATATTCTCTCAATTGATTATTTATGTGACTAAGACAATGTGTCTATCTTGAAACAACATTCATACATTTATATGTGTACTATGACATTGATTTATTAAAAAGTTTAACACATTTTTTATGTGTGTAATAATATTGTGTATTCTCCCATTTCTCCCCCGGAAAAAAAAAAAAAAATGGTCTTTGCCAATACACCAAATTATTTCTTATGTTGTAAAACCCACATTATAAAATATATTGCAAAGTATTGTATGGAGAGGGGCCAACGCTTAGCCCTTTGGGCTAGCGCTTGGCCATATGAAACCATATGACCCTGTTAAGGGGGTGCGCGCTGGGAAAAAGGGGGCTTATGCCCAAATCTAACTATAAAGTGGGTTTTATAACCAATTTTTGAGTTTTAATTGTAATTAAGCCTATTTTTAATGGTTTTGGGGAGTTATTGGGTAGTTTTGGAGCCTAAATTTTGGGAGGAAGTTGGAGATGAGAAACCAACTTCCCAGCTATATAACCCAGGCCTGTTTGAGGCCATAGAGGGCATTCAGAGCAGATTTTTGCTGAGGAGAAGCCAAGCCAAAGCCATTTTAAGGCAGAGAAGCTTTTGAGGAGGAGACGATGTCGGATCATTTCTGGGAGCTTCGGACGTCCGTTTTGCGTGCCATTTTTTTTGTAGGGTTCTAGAGATCTGGACGAACATGAATAGATCAGTCTTCTAGCCATTTGGCATTGCAGAGATGTACTTTTGAGAATTTGAACAGAAATAAAGAAGCCTCCCCCACAGAGAAAAAGGCCCGGAGACGTAGGCAAAGTTGTGTCGAACTCCGTTATCAATATGCGTGTTATGGTTTGTTGTCTATTATTTCATTTCAGATCTGAAAATGTATATATGGCTGTTATAATTCCTCTTCTTTCCTCATTCTTCACTAAGTTTTCTCAAATGGTTAATTAATGCATGCAAAATTAAAACTCAACCATAAGTCATTAAAAGATCCAACGAATCAAGTGGTATCAGAGCTAGTTGACGTTTGGATTTGAGTTGCATGTTAACCAGGGAAAAGCTACAACGTGGTGAAGGCGAGCTTGTTGTAGAGAATCCATTAATTGGATTGAGAAGAAGAGCTTCTCACAGCGAGAAGATGGTATCATAAGAAGGGATTTCTCAGGATGAGAAAGAGTTACGGAAAACATTCCTTGCTATGTCGGAGATGGTGAAAGTTTTGTACGAAGATTACTTGGAACGGAAGCGACCATTCTTGGGTGATTCTTCAAAGGGAAAAAGTGAAGAGGAAGAGGACCATCCTCAGATTCCTCCTTCACCTCCATCAACACCTCCTTCTTC
>ML788604.1:568509-597714 GCA_009831015.1 Picea engelmannii
AAATATTTTATTTTGTTATTTTGTAAATATTTATATTTTATGTATTTTATTTAAATGTATTTTTATTGTAATTTTAATTATTTTATCAACTATACATCTTTGATAAACTGACCTAGTTAACACACATATAACAAATCAAATTTCTAATTTTAATTTAATTTTTAGGTTTTTTATTTTCACTTTCTATTTTTTTTTATTTTTAGAAAAACCTAAGTTGTATATAGTTTACCCTTATTATTTTCCCCTTTCCCACCTAAACATATTCCCAAGGTCCTATTTTCTAGGCCTCCCTATAATATAGGGATTTCCTAGAAAATAGAGATTTCCTATATTATATGGATTTCTGGAAATTATTTAACTTGTAATGCATAATATGTTAATGTTTCATGGGAATATTAAGGTAATAACAATAATTGAAAAATATGCAATGAGGGATTGATTTAATGTATATATTGAAAAATGTACGTGGGAAGTATACATATGTGAGGGAAATATATCATAACATTGTTAAAGCGGACATTTTTGTCAGAATTATCCTTTATCACACCCTTTTACAACTCACTGAGAACCCTGACGACGACGTGTTTCATTTTTTATTAAAATATTATTTAACTCACCCTTGAAATGTGTGCACCCCTTTTAATATTCTTTTAATACTTGTTGTGAACCCTGTGTAGTGTTGAGCTAGTGATCATCACGAAAAATCATCGGGGAAAATCCCGACGACCAAGGGGGTTTGTATTATATTAATTTGTTTTTATTATTTTTTGCTATTTTTTGTTTTATTAATTTTATTTATTTGTTTGTTTTTAATTTTATTTTTTATTTAATTTTGTTTTTAATTTTTTTTTGGTTAAATAGTTTTTCGAAGAATAGATAAAAAAGAATATGAAATGGTCTAATGGTTAAAAATGTTAGTTTTTCCCCGGATGTCATAGGTTCAAATCCAGAGGTTGCTCAGGTTCTTTTCCAATTATGGACCATAGGGGCCAGGCCATTTCATTATTGAGTGTTGATCTTTTATGCAGGTGGGATTCTTCTTTTTGGAAGTTCAAAAATCAATGGTCTAGATTAACCCACAGGCTCGATAAATAGTTGATGAGTGGCAATTTTTTAAACAACCATAACTTTTGCTACAGGTGTCGGAATGAGGCTCGTGATACCTTGTTGGAAAGATATCATATAGAGGAAAATAGTGGTATATGTATCCAAGATGAAAAATTGATATAAGACATCATAAAACGTAGAAAACAGACACCCACATATTTTGGGGGGGGGAAATTGGCCATGCCAACTTCAAACAATCATATCTAGAGCTACAAGTAACGAAATCAAGGCTAGGAGGGATCAATGGAAATATGAAGGAGAGAAGAATAGGCCGAGATAACAAGTGTTGGTTGATGCTAAACATAAAACATCCAAAAATACAAAACACAGAAGGAACTTGAATTAAGATGAAGAACCCACTATGCATACTTCAAACGACTATATCTCAAGCTACAAGCAATGAAATGAAGCCAGCAATAGCTCGATGGAAAGTTGAGACAAAGGAAAATAATCCATAATGATTTAATTTAGTAGGACAAAGCCAGAAACTTCCGAGGAACAAGAGATAATGGCAATGGATAGAGATAATGATTGTTTTTAAACGAATATCACTTGCAAATTGCTTGAGGGAGAAAAGGACCACTCATGAGTCTGTTCAACTTCTCTTTGTAACACTCACATATTCATTTTTGAAATGTGAGAAAAGAAACGTAAAGAAAATGAAGGGAAAAGGTCATGAGAATGGAATGGTCTCTCTTGACTTATAAAAGAGAACTCATTGCATAGAAAGAGCACTTTTTCCCTTTGTAACAAAAGATGGTTCTTTTACTTCTAAGCAATTAAGAGTAAGAGGCATTTCAGAAATTTGTGATGTTGATAGATGTATTGAAGACTATTCTTTATGCATTTGCCTTCTAGCTGAGTAGATAGGACTCTATTGTGTGAACTGCTTCTACACTCTATTATGTTTGCTTATGTTGTCACATGTTTCTTTATGGGTATAGAAATGATGTTATAGATGTAATGTGAAACTATTTTTATGTATATTTGTAGCATTGTTATTTTCATTTTCCATTTGAATACTTAAACTATTTTTTGTTCCAATGGTGTTATCCTTTGCAATACTCATTCTTTTAGTTATGCTCCCAGGACATGTTAGAATTAGTTAGATTAGTTTAGTTTACTTTTAGTTTTATTATTCTTAGGATCAAATAGAACTCTCTAGGGGGGGGAGTTCATTGTCTTTTCCCTTTTATTTCTTTTAATTTTGAGCAGAAACGATGCCCATAAACTTGTGGGAAATGCTACACCAAACGAGATTACGTATGATTGGGACCTATTATCGGGCGTTCTCCCTCATCTACTTGATAGGCCATTCAGACCTGTCAACAGAAATGATGCTAGAAGGAGGGCCAAATGACAAGATGATCCTATGGAGTCATTCTTATTAAAACAAAATTTAATTTATTGATGGGTCCATCTCATATCCCTTTATGGAGGTGTTTTTCTGGTACTGTACCTCCCAAACCTCCTAGAAATATTTCACATTTCTTGTCACAACTTAGATTTGATGGCGAGAGTGAAATATATGCATTTTTTTTATAAGTAAGTGTCTATAAACTTCCATGATCATAAATTACAGTAGTGTCTTAAAAGTCAAGGAATTGTTTTTGTTGAATTGCCCCAAAGGGAAACCAATTCAGCCTGTTTCTTAAAACTGAAAGCACCAGAGATTAAACAACATGAACTAAATCGCCCCATGGGGAAACCAATTCATCCAGACCTATCTTGCAAACTAGAAAATAAAAAATGACTAACTTTTGAAATACAAAAAGGAAACATTGTGCTAGACGCAACATACGGCCCAAGAGGACGCTTCTAGAAACATAAATGATTGACAAAAAAAGACATGAAAAATGACACATGTGTGCATGTCAACGCTCATGCATTCTATCTGTTTCATTTTCCCAATTCGCACTATGTTGCCTCCTCGATTGCAGGAGCAAAGAACATCGTTGAAGCTGGCAATGTACTAGTGGTCGGTTCTGGAGAGTGTTGGGAGCCGAGCAATGTGGAGAGCATAGATGCAATTTGATCCCCTCGCTTGTCCAAAAGTTCCGGCCGAAAGTAAAGGTCGTCCACATATTTTCAGACCGCAAACACCAATTCATACAATATCACGACTGAGTCATGAATTCTTGAACATGAAGCACAATTCGAGCATGAATGTTGTTGGCTCGGAGGCTCTTCCAGATGGATTGGGGTTTCTTCCAAAGGATCTAGGACAGAGGACAGTGGCAAGGGGAAGGAGGGTGGTGGCAAGGGGACAGAGTGATTAGGTGAGCTCGTTGGGTGGGTCTTGTATGGTTGTGAGGAGGATGCCAAATCCTGGATTGGGCCAGGAGAAAATCCCAAAGAATTACCATGGAGATCAAACAACTCCACACAACAAGCCTAGGGAGAGGACAACAGTGGAAGGTCGCTCTGGCTCGGAGAGGATTGGGCAAAGGAGGAAGGCGAGGAGTTGGGAGAAGGAGAAAGGATATGCAGGGGGCGGATGGCCATACTTTCTTTATTTTGATACCAGAAAGGGCCTCGCTTTGGATTCTCTTGAAGTCAAGGTATAACCAAGGTAGAGAGAATGCAGGAAGGCATAGAGAGAAACCAGACGAGGAAGGTGAAGGCATGAGAGAGCTACAAAATAAAAGTTTTCTTAGTAGGAAATGAATAGGCATGTTGGCCCAGCTAAAGAGCGGAAACATAATAAGAAAACCAAAGTGGATGGTCACACACGTGCATAGGTGATGGACATATATGTTCCTCCATTGTTTGGATGAAGATGCAGAGGAGAGCTTGCTTGAGCATTTAGTTGTGGGATTGCATAAATGGATGCAACCTTCACTCATTGAGGAATAATAGGAGAGGTGATGCATGTGCCATTCACGTGGCCTGTGTAGAGCTGGAGGGCACCACCCCCTCCGATATACGTGTGTTCCATGCTGAAACCCCATCAGGGGGTGAAATATATGCATTTGAACATGCTTTACATTTATAGAAATGTATTGTTCTCACAACATTACTAATATAAATACCATTTGTAGGATGTTCACTCTCACTTTTTCAGGCCGGGTTAAGAGTTGGTGCGAGACTTTTCCGGTCACCTCTATTCACACATGGGAATAATTTATACGTGAAGTTTTGCATGTTTTTGAGAATTATGATTATAATAAATTGTGTGAAGAGATTTCAGAACTTACGAAGAACAAAGATGAATCCATTGAAGATTATGTTATCATATTTACTCATCTTTGCTATAGATTTCCTTTGGATGACAGGCCCTCTAACCATGATTTGATTTATTTTTTAGCTTCTCTTGCTAATGAAACATATGAACCATTGAATAAAGAATCTAAATCATGTTTTAATCTTTCTTCACATGTTGATTTGGATTTAAATGAAAATGTTGAAAATGCTAATGGTTTGGATGGAATTCATATGTTTGGATATTTCTTTACTATGGGGGATATATATCAGATAAATAATTCTTTTTCAGAAGAATCCTATGTGTCCTCCCATCACACCATTCCCCCTTTCTTTCCTTGTGACAAAAAATAAGCCTCTTGTGTAAATTCAAGTTTAGATTTTTTTGTAGTTGACCAAGTGGAGGATTTTCCTGTTTATAATGAAACACTTCAGGTTACACCGATGGTTATGTCAATTTCTCATTTTCCTATCTCATCTTTTCCATCACAAGGAATGGAGGATAAATATATGGAACAAACTTTAAATACTGATCACTTTATTAATGAAGAAAATCTGGACACTCATGAAATGAATTCTTCTGCACCCATGGATAAAGTGGAATTAATTTATGTTGATTTGGATTGTCCCGCTATTACATATTCTCCTGATTCTACTGACATAGAGTAAGAATGTGTTCCTATTGCTGATGGATTATTTATTGAGACTTCTTGTTTTGAGGATTCTTTTGATTTTCTCCCCGTTTCTAACCATGAGTATGCTATGAAATATATTTCAGATTCTCATATTGTGCAAGGGAAAAACAAACACGTTGATCTTTTCACTTTAGGAGAAGAAATAAACACAAAAGACATACCTCTCTTATCAAAATGGTCAAGTTTTTGTTTGTAAGAGGAAAACCACGTTGATTGTGAAACCATTCTTAGTGTGAAACCAACCTATTCACAAATAATCGTTGATGCTCTTAAAGAGGAGTAACTACCATTCAGGGGGTCATTTTTTGAAAACATTTCTTGTTCTAGAGAGGCTTTTAATTCTCTTAATTCTTCCACTTATTATTATTTGTATCTTGATCTCTTTAATGGTTTGACTTTGCAGGAAACCACCCACCATACGATTCAAACAAACTCAATGGGGCTGACCCATTTTGAATTACTTGATGGTGGTGATAGGCATATGGAAGATAGAGAGGATAAGGCCTCTTCCCATGAACTAATCACAACCAAGCCTTATCATCCTTTCTCATGGGATGAAGGGAATGTTGTAGAAGATGTATATCAGACCATGTCTTCTCCTTTTTCTTCATCTTCAGTTTTTATTAATAGAGAATCTTCTTGTTCAAGTAGCCCTTTGGTTGACATTGTTAGTGTTAGTGACTTCCACCATTATCTTGAAGATGCTTCTCATACCATGGTGGATGCTAGTCCATATATATCATTTGACTCCACTAATTTGTCTCAATTTGATGGTTTCTTAAAGTATGAGTCCAGGGAGGCTTTCCAAGATAATGAGGCACTTCGATATACACCGATGGTTATGCCATGCCCTCACTCTTTTGGTATGTATTTGAGGATAAACAATTTTACTAACACAAAGATTCTCTCACTGAGTACACTTCATATGAATTCTATTGTAATATCCCCAAGGATGAGCCCCAGTTGTATTTATGAATTGTAAACATGTTTTGTAGGTTGGTGAGCCGATCAATTATAAGATGGTAAGCTTATATGTTATTAGGCCGGAGAGACTAGGTGTTAAAGGCCATGAGCCTGTTTTTGTACATGTAACTATTCATATTAGTAATATAAAATATCTTTGTGTGTAGACCGACCACGAAGAAAGAGTGATGGAGGACTAAGCTTCAACTAGGATAGGTAAGGGAGAGGGGGATGAGAGGTTAGAAAGAGGGGCTAATCTTAAGAGCTTAAGTCCAATAGAATAATAATTTATTATTATTCCAAAAACTGATTAGAAGGATATGTTTTTATCCTAAGTTATTTGGGGAGGATGGGTGACTTCCAAATGGAAAGGAACGTGCTTCATGGGCGACATGTGTCGGCTCAGGCACATGCAATTTAAGCTGGAAATTCATCTTGTTGGGGGGTTCGCTTCCCATTCTCTGATCCTCGCCTAACTCATTTGGCCTCAGTCTTCGACTTCTGCATCTTCTCTCACCTCTGAAACTGCTAACTGGGGAAGTCGACCTGTGTTTTCCTATGAAGCCCAACATATATGCACTTGCCAAAACTAAGCCGTGCTCTGCCTTACCAAATTTTTGGTTGTTTCCATTCCATGAGATATATTGAACCTTTGTTGTTGTCCTCACCTCACTGGAACTGAGTTGAAGATTGGTTGAAGAGGCAGGTTGTCAAGCCTGTGAGCATCTCTCTCCAAGTGAGAGATTTTGCTAGAAAGTGATTTTCTCCTAGAGAGAGTCCAACACCATCTATTGAGCTCTGAGAATTATTGATCCGGCCTGTTGCCGAGACCCTGAAAGGGAAGTGAAGTATTCGATGGACTGTGGAGCAGTGAAGGTGCATATTCCTGGGGTGGAACATGCATGTGGGGAATGAGATTCTATGAGTAGTGGGCGTAAGAAGGATCCTAGAGAGAATCCTTCCAATTGCACTGTGCAATTTCCTGTAACCTTAGCCTATTTTAGGATTCCTTTGCCCTGGGTGGAGCTTAGTCCCAGCTTGGGGGTGACCCACTACTGAGCGTAATGATAAACGTGGTCTAAGGCCGGGAGGTTCATGGAAGGTCTACATGCAGTTGGTGGTTTTACTCCAGTTAAAAGATAAGTATCATTTATGTGCCTAATTATGTATGTTATGCATGTCTGTGATTCTTGAAATTTTATCATGTCTTTTGTTGCATGTAGGAATTACTATCAATTACATTTGAGTATGTATGGTAGCAGTAAATTTTTGTTATTTGTTTTGAATTCATTAGAGATGCATGTTATACATATATGTATGTTCCTCAATGGCGTTGCCTAGCCTGTTGGTGGATGGGGATGTTACAAATTGGTATTAGAGCTAGTTGAGCTAAGTGAACTGTCAGAGTAGTGGCGTTGCTAGACTTGTTGGTGGTTGGGGACATTACAAATTGGTATCAGAGCCATGGTTTCGACATGGAGCTTGGATGGGCCATGTTAGTGGTTAACAAGACAAAGATTTAAGAGTGAATTGTTGTCAAAAGGAACAAAATTCGAGGTTCAGAGCATCCATGGGTGCAAGGAGTGCGTCGACAGAGTCTTTGACTCAAAAATCTTGAGAGAAATAGCTTGAGTTTTATCTTGAAGGGATGCGAAGATCTGTTTCAAGGAGTGCACAGATTTGAAAGTCAACTAAGTGTCGAAGAAACCCTCTAAGTAGAAAGGGGTTCAAGAAACGAAGCTTAGGAGGAGGAGTGACAACAGTTGTCAGATTTGTTGTTGGAAGGAGTCTAGACCGTTAGATCCGTGTCCAGGAAAGCAAAGGAGAGCAATGAGGAGGAAAAAAATCCCAAGCCGTCGGATCTAAGCACAAAGGTTCGACATTCATTCGATTTGGGTTGACAGGTGGCACATGATCCACAACTTCGGAGTGAGAGCACTTTGGAAGCTCTGTGATCGAGGAGAAAGCGAAATAGCCAAAGTAGATCATGGTCATTGGTCGCCAGAGGGGTACATGTCAATAGATATGAGACTTCGAGGAAAGTCACTTTGGAGGATTTCAAGTGTGGAGTTTGAAAATCCCGAAGCCTGAAGTGTCAAAGTCACTCATAGTCATTGATCATGAAGGAGAACACGCGTCGGTAGATTGTAAACTCTGGGGGAAAGTGCTCCAAGAAAAATCAAGCGTAGAGGAGTTGAAACACCTGAAGCCCAAAGAGTTGAAGTGGTGATTCACGATGACGTCACCTAGAGGTGACGTAGACCTATCCTATACCTGCCACGTGCCCCCACTCAGAATGTTGACAGTTGTATTATGTGGGCCCTGAGGTTGAATAACATAGTTAAAGGTCGGCGGGCCCACACTAGCATTGATCACAATACATCCATATCGATGGCCAGGGGGAATTGCGGGGACCCAAATTGCACAGGAATTAATTTCTCAGGGTGGTCCCGCAATCCAAACTACGATTTTCCCAGGGGGGTTATGTGTCAGCGTTAGAGGAATTTCGGGACGAAAGGCGGGTTACTCCAAACCGTGGATGCATGGCCCCACAATTTGAAAGGCGTTAAGTGATGTGACTATTCGATATCTTAGTACAAGTACAAAAATCGTGGGTCTTAGTGGATGCATGGCACCAGTTTTGAATTCTGAAGACTTGACACTTCGGAAGAATGGTTCATAAGGTAACGAAAGGAATAACTTTCAAAAGTTCCAAAATGCCAAGGTGACGAGACGTAATAACGTCACCAAAGGGACATGGAAGTGTTCAGATATTAATGGTTCGGGGCATTGGGGGTGTGTGGATGTAAAATCCTCCGAAGTCCCGAAGATTTGAAGCTCTGAAGTCCCGGAGCTCAGATGCCTGAAGTTCCACAATGGGTGTCAGCCATTGGATGTTGGGTAGTCATGGATTGTTGATCCACCCTACTTTGTGAGTTCATTAATTCAAAACTCCGAGAGATTTGTTGTGATGTGCTTTGAAAACTTTTGAAGCTAGAGGCCTGAAGTCCCAAATAAGCAACTATCGATCTAGCGCTTGGCCACGATCGTGGTCACATGGGTTGGGGGCTAAGAGGAAGGGGATAGTGCCTGAAAATTATTGCAGAATAGAGTAGAACTCAGAAATAAAAGTTCTACGAGGATTCTTGATTGATAAAAAATCGCAGAAAATGGAATCTGAAAGTTTTCTTTGAATCAGATTGGTTTATGAATACTGTGGAATTTGTTAAGGACTAATGGCCTGAAAAGTTTTGGTTGACTTCATATTGTGTGCAGAGCTAACGATTGTCAAAACCAAACTGAAATGGAGGAGGCATAGAATGCTTCTAGTTTAGAGAATGAAGCTAGAGGAATGGATGTCCATTTGGGAGTTGAAGGGTCAAACTCCAATGGACATGGAGAAGAGATAGATAAGGAGGGAAACATGATGAAAATCATTGAAAGATTGCATAAATATGTCCAGACTCACCGAGCAGATAACAAGAAGCTCATGAAAGCCAGGGATTAATAGGGAGAATTCAACATAAAGTTGATACAGATTCTGGAAAGGATAGAAAATAAATTGGATAAGAGGAGTGAATCCAGTAAATCACGAAGTCACGGGTTTCCTGATGAGAAGAGGAAATCAAGGAGTGTTGGCAGACACCATCATCACTCCCAAGAGCACTCCAAGAGGAGGGCACACAGTAGTTCAAGCCCATCTCCTATCAGAAAGCATAAGAGATCTGGAGTGGATGAACTAAAGGGTGAAATGAACAAGATTAAACCTCTTACGTTTGATGGAGAGCACAAGAATGAGGAATATGTCGAGACATGGCTTCTTGGCATGAGAAAATATTTCCAACTACAGAATTATTCCTCTCATGCAGAAGGAAGAATTGCAATGTATCAACTGAAAGGAAAGGCATCCATGTGGTGGGATCAACTTGTGCAGGTGCAACACATTAAAGAGAAAAATGTTACTTGGAAGGAATTGAAGAAGTATTTCGAAAAGAAATACTTGACTAAGAGATACTATGAAAAAAAGATGAAAGAGTTCTTTGAACTTAAGTTGGATAGTATGTCCATTGATGAATATGAGCGAAGGTTTTTGGAATTGATAAAGTATGTCCCTTTCATCAAAGATGAGACTGTCAAAATTCAAAGGTATCTGAGTGGACTTACACCTTCCATCGATGAAAAGATCCAGTATGATGATCCTAAAACTATAGAAGAAACTATAAGGAGAGAAAAATGATTATATGAGAAGCAAAGAGAAAATTCCACTTTCCGGAAGGCTTGGGATGACAAGAAGAAGTTCAAGAAAGAGCAGAGGTAGAAGGGAAACAAACCTCCCTTTTTCAGAAATAGTCCTCAAGGACATCCGTCTTTTAGAGAGCAGAGAAGGGTTGAAGTAGGGGGACAAAGGACAAGGCAGACACTCATTCAATGTTGGGGCTGTCAGGGAAACTACAATTACAAATATTGTCCCCACAAAAATGGAAAAGTGAGAGTTGTCCACAATGTTCAACAAGCAGAAACAATGGAGGACATGGGCAATAGAATACCAAGGATCTATGCAGCTCTGGACAACAAGCAATTTGAATTTCAATCACGGATGATTGAAGTTAAAGGTATGATCAATAACCATACCTTTACTATTTTAATTGATTCAGGGGCTAGTCATAGTTATATAGATCCTAGAATGGTGAAAAGTTTTCATTTTCCAAGAAGAAAGCATGGAAAATCTTGGTTAGTGCAGCTGGCTATAGGAGCCAAGAGAAAGGTTGTTGAGTTGGTTAAGTCTTTTCCAGTGAACATGAATGGACTGAGCACAAGGGATGAATTGAACATCTTACCTTTAGGTTCCTATGACTGTCTAATTGGGATGGATTGGTTGGACTGGCACCATGCCATCTTAGACTGTCGTAACAAGGCATTCACTTGCCTGGATGAGGAAGGAAACCCAAGGAAAGTGCAGGGAATCCCAAGGGCAGTTACTGTCAGAGAAATATCAGCAACGCAGCTGAAGAAGTGTTACAGGAAGGGCTGCCAAATATTTGCAACCCATATGGAAGAAGAACCTAAGGATAAGGTGTCAAATCTTGAATACCGTGTAGTATTAAAGGATTTTGAAGATGTATTCCAGGTCGTACCCGGACTACCCCCAAAGAGAGATATTGATTTCTCTATAAACCTGATGCCTAGAGAAGCGCCAATGTCAAAAACTCCTTATAGAATGAGTACACCAGAGTTGAAAGAACTGCAATTGCAGCTTGAAGAACTTGTGAAGAAGGGCTATATAGGCCCAAGTGTGTCACCTTGGGGTGCCTCGGTCCTGTTCGTGAAGAAGAAATACAGGAAATTAAGATTGTACATCGATTTCAGACAGTTGAACAAAGTGAATATTAAGAACAAGAATCCATTGCCAAGGATCGATGATCTCTTTGATCAGTTGAAGGATGCCAAGATATTTTCAAAAATAGATCTCAAGTCAGGGTACCAACAGGTAAGGATAAAGGATGAATACATCAACAAGACCTCCTTCAGAACAAGGTATGGTCATTATGAATTCACAGTGGTGCCATTTGGGTTATTAAATGCACCTGTTGTTTTCATGTGCCTAATGAATGGTGTATTCAAAGAATATCTAGACAAGTTCGTCATACTCTTTTTGGATGACATCCTGGTGTATTCCAAGTTGGAGGAAGAGCATGAACATCATCTGAAGATGGTGTTGCAGGTTCTAAGAGAGCACCAAATGTATGCCAAATTGAGCAAGTGCTCATTTTATCAAAAGCAGATCCATTACTTGGGGCATATCATTTCAAAGGATGGGATAGCAGTGGATCCTGAGAATATAGAAGCCATTAGAGAATGGTCAGAGCCGAAGAATGTGAAAAAAGTCAGATCCTTTATGGGTCTAGCTGACTATTACAGAAGGTTCATTGTAGGGTTCTCAAGGATAACTCACCCCATCACTTCCTTGCAAAGGAAGGAAAAGGAATTTCAATGGATAGAAGAATGTGAGAGAAGCTTCAAACAATTGAAGCATTTGTTAACCAGTGCTCCAATCCTGAGGATTGCAGATCCGAATGGAGATTTTGTAGTGTGTACAAATGCATGCAAGGAAGGAATGGGAGGATTCCTCAGCCAAAATGGGTTTGTAATATGTTATGAATGAAGAAAGCTAAAGGATCATGAAAAGAACTATGCAACTCATGATTTGGAGTTGGCAGCCATAGTGCATGCCCTGAAGAAATGGAGGCACTACTTCATGGGAAGGAGGTTTGAACTGAGGATATACCATAACGATCTGAAGTATTTGTTTGATCATCCAACCTTGAATGATAGACAGAGTATATGGTTGGAATTATTTTGTGAGTATGACTTTGATATCAAGAATATCAAAGGAAAGGAGAACAAAGTGGCTGATGGACTCAACAGGAGAGTGCATGAACTACATGCTACAACCATTAGCATGTATCGAACTGATATTAAAGGAAAATTTTCAGATGTTGCAAATGTAGATTTGCAGACATGGAATTGGTGGCAAAGCTACAACAAGGTAAGATGCTATAGAAAGTGGAAGATTATAAATTGGAAGCTGAAGGAACACTCCTGTACAAAAAAAGAATCTATGTACCTAATTGCCAGGAATTGAGAATTATGATCTTGAAAGAAATGCATAATGTGTCTTACGCTGGGCACCCTGGATATCAAAAAACAATGGAAGCAGTCAAGAGCCATTACTTTTGGCCAGACATGAAGAAGGAAATTGCAGAATACATCACCAAATGTATGGAGTGTTAGAAGGTCAAAGCTGAACATAGGCACTCAACAGGGTTGCTATAGCCTTTACCCATTCCCGAGTGGAAGTGGGAAGTGGTGACAATGGATTTCATCATAGGATTGCCCAGAACTAGAAAGCAACACGATTCCATCATGGTGGTTGTGGATAAGCTTATGAAATCTGCCCATTTTATTCCATTGAAAATTACAAACAAGGCAGCTAATGTTGTTGATATATATATGAAGGAAGTAACACGATTGCATGGTATTCCCAAGAAAATTGTTTCTAACAGAGACCCGAAATACCTCAAAATTTTGGAAGGGGTTATTCAAAGGATTCAGAATGAATCTGAACTTGAATATTGCTTATCATCCCGGGTCTGATGGGAAAACATAGAGGGTTAACCAAGTGATAGAATATATGCTAAGGATGTATGCGATGGACAAACTATCTAAATGGGAAGACTACCTACACTTGGTAGAATTTGCCTACAACAATGGGTATCAAGCATCACTGAAGATGAGCCCGTTCGAAGCACTTTATGGCAGAAAGTGCAACACACCAGTAAGATGGGATAACCCAACTGATAGGGCAGTGGTTGGGCCAGAGTTTCTCAAGGAAATGGAAGAAAAAATGATGAAGATTAAGCATAATTTGAAGGCTTCCCAAGACAGGAAAAAAAATTATGCGGATAAGAACAGAATCCATAGGGAGTTTAAAGTGGGTGATCATGTTTTCTTGAAAGTGAAAGCCAACATAAGTTCCCTGAAGCTGGGAAACTGTTCCAAGTTGGTAGCCGGATATTGTGGGCCATTTGAAATCCTAGAAAGTATTGGACTAGTTGCATATATGCTTGCATTGCCTGCATCCATGACTTTAAATAATGTGTTTCATATTTCAGTACTTAAGAAATATATACCTGATGCTAATCATGTAATTGATTGGAATGTGATTCAGGTGGAGCAAGAAGGTGTCTTGCAGGTGCAT
Source organism: Picea engelmannii (assembly GCA_009831015.1). Classification (NCBI taxonomy): domain Eukaryota; kingdom Viridiplantae; phylum Streptophyta; class Pinopsida; order Pinales; family Pinaceae; genus Picea; species Picea engelmannii. The sequence goes on from ML788604.1 coordinate 582,235, forward strand.
CTAGTGTGCATATTGGACCGGAAGAGAAAACAAATATGGAATCGATCCATATGGCTTGTAAAGGTCCAGTGGACTTGGTACAGTCTCAAGGAGATGACATGGGAGCATGAGGATGCTATGTGGGCAGAATACCCACATCTTTTTGAAGATCTTGAAAATCTTGTTGATGTTGTGTAAATAAGTTGCATCGAGGACAGTGCAAAAATAAGGGGAGGGGATTGTAATATCCCCAAGGACGGTCCTCAGTTGTATTTATGAATTGTAAACATGTTTTGTAGGATGGTGAGATGAGAAATTATAAGATGGTAATCTTATGTGTTATTAGGCCGTATAGCCTAGATGTTAAAGGCTAGGAGCCTGTCTTTGTACATGTAACTATTCATATTAGTAATATAAAAACATTGTTGCTTGTAGACCAAACACGAAGAAAGAGTGATGGGGGACTAAGCTTCCACTAGGATGGGTAAGGGAGAGGGGGTTGAGAGGTTGGAAAGAGGGGCTAAGCTTAAGAGCTTAAGTCCAAGAGAATAACAATTTATTATTATTCCAAAAACTGATTAGAAGGATATGTTTTTATCCTAAGTTATTTTAGGAGGACGGGTGACTTCCAAATGGAAAGGAACGTGCTTCATGGGCGACATGTCTCAGATCAGGCACATGTAATATAAGCTGGAAATTCATCTTGTTGGGGAGTTTGCTTCCCATTCTCCAATCCTCGCCTAACTTGTTTGGCCTCAGTCGTCGACCTCTGCATCTTCTCGCACCTATGAAACTGTTAATTGGGGAAGCCAACCTGTGTTTTCTTGTGAAGCCCAACATATCTTCACTTGCCAAAACTGAGTCGTACTATGCCTTACCAAATTTTTGGTTGTTGCCATTCCCTGATCTATATTGAACCTTTGTTGTTGTCCTCACCTCGTTGGAATTGAGTTGAAGATTGGTTGAAGAGGCGGGTTGTCAGACCCGTGGTTGAAGAGGTAGGTTGTCATGCCTGTGAGAAGCTCTCTCCAGGTGAAAGAGTTTGTTGGGAAGTGATTTTCTCCTAGAGAGAGTCCAACACCAGCTACGAAGCTTTGAGAATTCCTGATTCAACCTATTGTCGAGACCTTGAAAGGGAAGTGGAGCAGTCGATGGACTATGGAATAGTGAAGGTGCATATTCCCAGGGTGGAACATGCATGTGGGGAATGAGATTTCGTGAGTAGTGGGTGTAAGAAGGCTCCTGGAGAAAATCCTTCCAGTTACACTATGCAATTTCCTGTAACCTCAGCCTAGTCTAGGATTCCCTTGCCCTGGGTGGAGGTTGGTCCCAGCTTGGGGGTGACCTACTCTTGAGCGTAATGAGCAGCGTGGTCTAAGGCTAGGAGGTTCGTGGAAGGTCTTCACACAGTTGGTGGTTTTACTTCAGTTAAAAGATAAGTATCATTTATGTGCTTAATTGCGTATGTTATGCATGTATGTGATTCTTGAAATGTTATCATGTGTTCCATTGCATGTAGGAATTACTGTCAATTCCATTTTAGTATGTATGGTAGCAGTAACTCTGTGTTATTTTTTTTTAATTCATTAGAAATGCATGTTATACATATATGTATGTTCCTCAATGGAGTTGCCTAGCCTGTTGGTGGTTGGGGACGTTACAAATTGGTATTAGAGCTAGTTTAGCTAAGTGAAGTGTCAGAGTAGTGGCGTTGCCCGGCCTATTGGTGGCTGGGGGCGTTACATCTATGCGCAGTTCTCATTCAGTATGCTACTTTCCATCAAACCCCTTCCTTCAATTATACAATAGAAGTGCAATGTTTTATGATAGAATTGAAGCATGGTTGGAAATATCTTACTTGAGTCGATTCCCCATGAATTGTCACAATGACATTTTTTGTATGGAAAATAGAGTTTTTGATGTTTTAATTCTTCCTACTCTTAGTCGATTCTTATTCCAAGCTATGTCACTAATTTTTTATCTTGAACATATGTATGCGGGATTAGGATTACAAGGATGGCTACATTGGCATTATGACTTTACATAGTTCACTTTTCATCCATTTGTACCGTAGGATAGGAGTAGGGTAGAATAGACTAGTGTCTTTCCTTTGCATAGTTTTTTTATTTTTTAAATAGTTTTATGTTTTCATTCTCTTTTTATTACCATTGGCTGATCAATAAATCAATTCTTAGTAGAGGTGGAAATAAATACAATTCTTGCACTTTAATTTTTCCTTTATTGGATTTTTCACTTTAATTTTGATGTGGGGAAAATTTACTTCATTTCATTCTCAATTTTTTCTATGTGTTGAGTAACTTTCAAATCACTGATTTTTATGCATGGTCACTATGTCAAATCTCTTTGAAGCATTTTTCCATTTCACAAGTGGGATATCTTAAATTGGATTACCATTCCACCCCTATTGAGGTGAGAATTAACACTTATGGTTCCATACTCATACAACTCTCACTTAGAATATTTTGGCTTGATTGAGATACTTTTTATAGTGTTTATCATAGTGAATAGAAATATTGAAAATTAAATTCAGACCATCTGAAATCAAGTCCACTCCAACTCCTCGTAATTTCCTTGGACAAATATTTTATCATGGTTTTAGATTTATTCAAGCAGTTTTGTTTCCCATTGCCTCTTCTCTAGGAACAGACTGCATATATCTTATGCTTTGTTTGATTAGTTTTTAAGGATGATTTTCATCCATTATCTTGCATATCTCTTCACACAAGCTTCCTCTCATACACAACAACAAGAGATATTCATTTACTCTGTCTAGATATATTTTTGACAATTCTAGACAACATGGTTATTTAAATCTTTGTGTTGATATATTTTTCAGAAATTTTCTAGAATCATTCTTTTTATTCCTCAACTCATTGGTCGACTAAGGTCTCAATCCTAGCACTGTCAATCATGAAAATTTCAGACCTGATATTTTCTTGAAGAGTATCTTTTCATCCCTTGGGTTTGCTGATTTTGGGTCACTCATTATGGTTACATTCTTGAGTAATATTATATTTTATCATGGATGAGAAATACAAACTTATCTCATGTTGAAACCATTCAAATGTTTGGGAGTTGTAAGTATCTTAATGGAATATATCAAGGCAACTTCTGAGATTCTAATTATGACTTTTCAACATTTGTTTTCATTTCATCTATGGTAATAATTTTCAAGGTGTGAATTCATTATGGGATATAACTCATTAATCTATTGGGCTCCACACTCTCCAACACTTCTTGAACCCAAAAATTAGTTTACTCATAATAAAAAAAGATGGGCATTGTTTGGGCAGTTTGGCATATCTTTTGTTTTGATCCCTCTTCTCTTTCATTTCATTTTCCTCTTATACTATGACATGTGAAGTTTGAGGAAGTAGAATTTATGGTTTCTCTACTTGGAACACTCTTGAGATATTGAGGCTATTAGTTTCATGGACTTTCCCATCACACCAAGATTATCACAAATTAGAAATCTGATCCTAATCACCTCATTCAATTTCTATTTCTAATTGCATCTTCATTTGAGTTGGGGAACTCAATCCATTCAGGCTGTGACATGAGATCAATTGGACCTTTCCATAATATCTTAGTTGCTCCATCTTCTTGATGATTTTGTCTTTCCTCTCACAAGGTTGGAGATGATTATGCTAATGTTCCACACCATCATCAATAATAATAAGAGGAAACACAATCTTTGGGGTGTAATGTTGATATCCTTTTAATCATATTTTTATGACTAAGGTTTGTTGATGGATTGATATTTTTAGAAGATAAATGCAATTGGAGTCTAATGGTCATATGTGTTTAATTTGATTGAATATGATTTCAGGAATAAGATATTGTGTCCAGAGATCCAAATATCACAACAAGCATGACACTTAAGTCTTTTGCCGAGGGGAATAATGAGAGAAAGCATGTAGTTCTCATCTCTTAGGAAGAAGGATGTGATAGTTGACTAAATGAACAATAGATGAATCATTGATGGAAATATTGACATTTTCATAAGTTTTATGACAACCAACTTAGTTTAAATTTACATTAAAGTTAGTATGCTTTGCTTAGGATTAGTTTAATTTTGATCTTCACTTTTTTTTAGTTTAATTTCATTCCAATAAGTCAATGATATAGAGGAAGAATTCTTCCTGAGTTGTCTAAGAGTTGATCACACCATTCTTTGTTGTTGTGTAGGTTGGTAAATGGCTTGTGCAATCAACAACTCAAGAGTTTTCTCTTGAAACGAAAACAACTTAGGGAAGTGTTAATATATATTGGCTACTTAATATTCCTTTGCGAAATATTTTGATTGATAAACTAAAATTGTCACTAACTCAATAACTGATTATAAATATACTCTCATTCATTTATTGTCATATTGTTATTGTTTGTAGTCATTTTAATGATTATTTTGATAACCTCCATAGTTGTAATATCTCTTTTCATTATCAGAATGGATCTTTGGTATTAATGATTATCTTTTATGGCAAAGAGAAAATGGTGCTTTGGTGAGAAATGTAATTTCTATTATTGGAAAATTCAAAGTTTTCAAAATTGCAAAGGAATTGCTTATGTCAAGAAATCTTGAGAGTATATGGGTTTATGAAATATTTCATGAAATTGGTTTTTGAAAATCTGTTTTGATTGAGTATTACATTAACCCATGTTTCTTGATTCCTGAAAACTTGTTTTTTTGGACTGAATGAAAGAACTTGTACGCAATAGTTGATTATATAATTGTGCTGTAAATATTTCCACTAGATCATCAATTCTTGTGCTCTAGTTTGTTTTCATTTCAAATCATAAATTTTGGGAGTTTTTTTGGTTGGGTTTGATGTTGAATGCGTAACATTTCTTGACTGATTTTTTGTCCTTGGATTACGTTTCGAGATTCCACTTAAAACACTTTCTCTATTGTTGTCGCTAGATTTATTACTTGTTGCTAGGTTCTATTCTTATTTTTTTAGTCAGTTTTCACCCTTTTAAGGATTGACATTTTCGCTTCATATTTCTTTTAGTTTAATTTTATTTTTAATGAATTCACTTCTGATTTTAGCCTTGCTTTCTGGTTGTACAAATTCCTTCCATCTTTTGATTTGACTACTGGTATTTCCCTAAGCTAACTTGACTCTCAATCTTCCTTGAGGATTACTCATTAAATTTGTGTCAGGGGTTGCTCCAATTTTGGTCACATACTGAAGAAATTTTTTACAAGCCACAAGATACATGGGATACTCTATCTGAATGAAAATTTATGAAGTTCTCAACTATAATTATGGACTAATAATTGTGGTGGAACACATGCGCCTGTTGAGCGTACCATGATAATCCATAAGTATAGGAAAATATCTATCTATATTTTTCTTTGAGCTCCATTCACTTCACATTATTAAAATGACCCATACTATGTTGGTTTTTGGGGAGACATGTGGGTTAAACTAAATGCATAACATCTACTCAGCAAATCAAAGAAACTCTCATATCACCCTGCTTCCTTGACACCCTATGTGCATATGCATATCTATATTTAAAATCTAAAAGGGTGAACATATTTTAAAATAAACAAGGAAGTTGAAAGCATTATTAATAGTGTGGGAAGTACAAGTAAACTCGTCGAGGTTATGGATACCTGTTGGCAGTGGGACTATGCTTATATGGTACTGAAGAAACTTCGTCGAGGTTATGGACACTCGCTAGTAGTGAAGCAATAACGAGAAAAGAGAGACGAGGAACACACTTATGTAGATGTATGTTTGTTATAAAAGTGCAAACTCGTAGTCAAGCCAAAACCAATTTGAAGTGTACAACCAGTAAAAAAACTTATATCTTTATTTGGCTCTTTGAAAATGGTATGTTAGATTACAAGTACTAGAAATATTGGGTTATATATTTTAGAATTTTGGCATCATTGTGGTACGCATAATTATTAGAAAATTTTATGTAGTTTATTGAACTTATCTTTAAAACCCAGATTTGAAGTATGGGCCCTAGACTTCCTTTGAAAAAGATAATTGGTTATTCTAGTGTGTCACCATTCGTTGTGGCCACAAAAACCCTCTTTACTTTTTCTTTTACAAGTGAAAGGAAAGCCCCCCACCCCCCTACTAAAGTTTAATTTAAGCTTATTGTCTAATCCTCTATTGTTTGAGCTTGATGTTATTCTTTTGCCTACTTTGAGGGAGTCGAGGTTTGGTCTTGATTGATGATTGTTTTGATGGAGGTCTATTATCTCTTTTGATTATATGATTTCAAATGTATTCATGATTCTTAGTTTACCTATGATGTTTCTTTGACATTTGAATGAGTGGTCGACACATTTTCTTCCTACCTTATGCAATTTCCCAAGTGTTTAATGATTTTATATGGCTGCAAGGTTTGATGATCTAATACATGTCTTGAATGAGTTTATTGTAGGTTGTTAATCATTTTCCTGGATGACTTATTCAAAGTTTGCTAGCATATGATTCTTAACATCTTTATCTTTATACTCTCATATATTGGACAACTCTTAACTTGATTCATAGGGTCACTAATCCTTTCTATGTGATGGATTTTAGATGCATGTAGCTATCACAATATTTATTTAATCCAGATCATATATTATTTCCTTCCATAAACCTCTCATATTCATGTTCTCCAAAATATAGACTTATTCATGAGCTTACTTAAAGGCAAGGAAATACAATGTTTTTGACATATTGACAAATGTCCTCTTAATTGCATAACCGGTTTCATCTCCTTTTGTGGTTGCAGGAACATGTTAGCATGATATATTTTCTTCATGATTGTTCCAACCTTGAGATGTGTTGTTCCAGAGTTTGTACTTAAGGATTAGAAAGTACAATGTCTAGGCATCTGAAAGTGAGTAAAGGATAAAGAAAGGGAAAGCATCAACCTTCGGGAAAAGAAGCTAAGGTTGATTTCCAGGTTGTCGTTGTCTAGCCTCCAACTATTCCTGGATGTTTATATCCCGCTCAATCACAGCCCACGAACGCTCAAGTTCTACCCGGGTATTGGTTGTTTTAAGAATAGTATCGAAAAGGTTCAAAGCGATATGTGTTTGGTTCGATAAACCGGGCTCAATGTTAGGTTGTCTTACAACGGGGATAGTCATAGAGGAACAGTAAAATTAAAAGAAAGTTTCAAAGTTTTAAATGTTGTCTCAATTTGATCTTATAAAAGAGAACTATCTGATTTATTGTTAAATATAAATTACAAACCAAAGGCCTTTTCCCGTAACTGTGTTATCTAGTAAATAAGTGGTGTGTGTGAAAATGGGAGAAAAACATAAAGCTGTTTATAATACGAGGCTCCTATCAAGGGAGAATCTCGCCCTGTAAACAGAAGAAGAAAAAGGTGAGAAAAAATCAGACGAATGTATAAAATATGAAAATCTAATGAGTCCACAGGTCTTGTATCTGCTAATAGCCGATACAGAGGAAAAACTATAAACTATATAGACAATTAAAATTAATCACTACAGTAGAGGTTTTACTAAATTGTAGTGTAACATTCATCAAACATATATGTGCAAAATGAAATTGAACAAGAAAACAGAGAGGAAACAAACTCATAACACAGTCTTGACGGAATCAGGAGTCTTTGGATCGCTTTGTATTAATATTCAAAAAGGAGAGTCTCTATTACAATCGACCAAAATAGGTTCATCCCTTTGTTCTTTCTACAAAATGTATACTTATACAAATTTCTATAGTATGGAATCTCGAACGTTCCAGAGGTTTTCGGTTACAAAAAAGGAGATTAATCGTTTCAATCTTTGGTTTCTGTCCTTATTTGGTACCGGAAACCTGACTCTTCGCATGCTCCGTGCAAATGACACACTTTTCCACCAGCTGGGATATTAACTTAGAAGGTTCTGCTTGATTGTTGGCCTCAAAAGTGTAACAATCCTTCGCCAATTTTGGCAACTTTCCCTCCTCCTGTTGGTCTTTGGCACTGATAGAACATAATTGTACACTCAGTTTAATCAGTCATTTATCTATTTAGACTATGTCCGTCTAGGTTATTTGTGATATTTCAGCCAATTCTCTTTCTTCATTTTCCTTGATCTTGAGAAGATGCTTGGCTGTATTGATCTGGCCCAGTGTTTTAGTGTTGCCTTCATCATCGGAACCCAACCAACTTCCATCTAGAAAACCAAAGGTTTCTTCACAAGATTTTCTTATCTCTCTAGCTTGTTGTCTGCCTTCGGATATGTCACGCTCCCATTCTTTCAACAAGATGTTACCTCGGGTCTGCTCCGAGATAGAAAACCTGGAACTACTGCCTATTTCCCTTCTCGTCATGGCTATAATAGCCTCCTGGAAAGCAACTCGGGCCGCCCCAACGTCTTTTTCTCTGAGAGTGAGGTTTTCCAATACTCAATCAATGAGTTGGCAGTTGTTTTGAATAGTTTCTACCTTAGCAAGTAGGCCTTGTTGAGCTACCGACACTCTTTTTCTAATCTCTAAAGCTTGGGATTGAAATATCCTGATATCGATTACTTGGCTTTCAGCGAAGTCTAATTTGGCTTGTAGTTGCTCTATCAATTCTCCTTGTTGGCCTACCTGTGTCTGACTTGTTTGAGCCATCAGTTGTGTCTATTCAAGGTCGGCTTTGAGCCGCTCAATTTACTTTTGATCAACTACTCTAGCTTGTTCCAAACCTATATTCGCCTGATCTTTGACAGCGACCTCTGTTGTAGCTAGTTTAGCTTCTAATGTTTTGATCAAACGATTTTTTCGCTTCAGCTAATCCTTTAGGGTCCCGACTGAGTGTTGGTTGGCTGTAGCGAAAGCCCCTAGTGTTCCTACTATTTGAGTTGCAAATTCTTGCTTCTTCACCTCTTTTCCATCGGCTAAGATTTTAAATTTCTTGGATACCTTACCTGCCTCTTGATAAAATTCATATTTCACAATAGCCTTTCTCTTCTTATCAAAGAAGAATTCATTCAGAGGTAGCTCTTCCATTGTTATGGGCATTAATTCTTCGCCGAAAACCCACCCTGCGTCTGGGACCCCTCTCGTGGACTGTAGGGGGGTAATAGAAATGATGGGATTGTCGACCTGCTTAGATGATTTCCTCGGAGTAACAACTAAGGTTGGCTCGCTCGGAGGGTAGGAAGTTTCAGCTTCCTGTTTCGGGCCCCCAGTTTTCTCTTTCTTGTCCTGGTGTTCTTCTTGGCCGGGTGTTGAATATTTGGAGCCTTCGACTTCCGTTTGATGCACCTTTAGGGCCATTGGATTCTCACCCCATAATACTGGTGGAAGGAAGCTCTGTCGATCTTCTTGGAATTTGAAAACATCGGCCCTCTCTTCGGGCGACAGGGCTTGTATCTGAGCCAAAATCTCGGCATAAGATCTTGCGCCTCGAAAAATGTCATCATGAGGAAAATTCTCGTGCTCAAACCTTTTAAGGCCACAACTAGCCAAGTGATTACTCACGACCATGTGTGGGTCGTGTTTCTTAAATTCAATGTGAACCAATTTAATATCTTCCAAGGCTACTGCTTCAGCCTTTGCATGCTCGAAATATAATAAAGAATAGGTGTTCAAATGAATAGGGAACGGTGGCCATACCTTCTTTGAATATCCCTTAAGATCTTTGCTTACGCCACCAATCACAGTTTGCCTGGCGATCCCGCGACAAGCCAGCCTATCGGGTATAAATAATGGTAGAGCATGCAGAGGGACAAAAGTGACGAAAACCCTGATGTATGAAAATTCTTCCTCCATGTACCAGTTAGCCATACTGCTCAAATTGGTCGCTATGCTATCTGAGATCCTGGGTGGTGGATTACCGAAGATGGCGACATGCATCGGTACCATTACCCAATTGAAAATTTCATATATGAAATATGAAGCCTTGTCTTCCCAAAGATTTGAATGGTAGACGTGGATAGGCTCATCATCCAATGGAGCCCAGCTCCAGCTCATTAAGGGAAAAGGCGTCACGAAACACATGGCGTCCATGATGTATGCAGACATAAAGAATGAAGCAGCCTTCCCGCTCACCCTCTGCATCTGATACTCTGTAATCTGATTGGTCAAATTATCTGACAACAGTTTGGCCTAGTCGAAGGAACAACCTTCCGCCACTGTATGTATCAGAGGCACCCATGGGAGGAAAAAATATGTGGTGTCTTCCCTCCCATACAATCTACAGGTCATCATTGCTATGTATTTGAATTGTGGTTCCAAAGAAGATATGGAATAAATTCCGTTGCTATCGGCCCTGAACTTCGCGGGGTGTGAGACCCAATCCTTGATCAAATCAGATAAGCTTTTTCCATATTGTTGGCATTCCTTCTATTTAAAATCCTCAAGAAACTCGACATTGTATGTGAAATTCGACGTGGGTGGCAACTTGTACATCGCCTGTAATTGTTCCAGTCTAAAGGTCCCAATAGTGACCTTCTACTCGTTGACGATGGTTTTGGTTGGGATATCTACATGGTCTAGCGCCCATCAGATCATATCATAGTAAGGAAGCAGACGTGGCCTGGCCGCTACTTTATGCATTTCTGCTTGGAAAACGATGGCCAGGTCCTCCTTCTCATTTTCACTGGAATCATCTGAACAATCTACCAATTTGGACTGCAGAATCTCGGAAATATATGACCAGGTTCTGACTGAATCAACGCTTCAGGGTGAAGTATTAGAAACGTTATCCGAGCCTTGCCCTGAAATCTCAGCAGTTTCCTTGGATGCTTTTCGTGGGGCCATGACGGGGGATTCTGATTTAGCTCTCCTGCGATAAAAATATGTATACATACAAAAATCAGTTTGCTGAGGAAAGTTTCTCTGCGTAAAATAGAAATGATCTTTGTGAAACTGAAGAAAAAGATCTATATCTTCGACCATTTAAAACCTCGACGTCCTTATGAACAGAACGGTCAAATCAATTTTAGAGACATATTTAGCAATAAAAACCATATCCTTACTTGTCGCTTCGCTTCATTCCCAATTAATGCCATAAATTTCGATGGTTTGTGACACAAGTTGACGTAAGGAAAATTTAAATTTACCTCGTAGACTGTGCATATTATTATTTGCATTAAACATTGATTAAGCTCGCTTAGCTTATTTAATCAGGCTTTCTTAAACTTTAATCAACCTTTCAACATTCGCCTTATTGGGAGTTTTCACTCTGACCTTTTGAGCCTCTAAAACCCAAGATCGCGATGATTGGATTTAGTTAAGAAAGAACGTAAATATGATTAAGTGTTTAATTAATCGTGTTTTAATTTATATCGCGACTTCACGACTCGGGGCTTCGAAGGTATAGTTTCCGGGAGGAGCATATGCCGAGTCGCAAAATCCCGAGATCACGATGATGTGATCTATTTAAACTAGAATATAAACCGAATTAAGTGTTTTAATTAATTAATATTTGAGCAATATCGCGACTTCTCCACTCGGGGTTTCGAAGGTATAGCTTTTGGGAGGCGCATATGCTGAGTCGCAAAATATCGACAGGCTTTAACCATGGTCAAAACTAACCACCCTTGACACTAACCCAGGTTACTTATGTAAAAGTCTCGCAGCTTTGCCTATCGAAGTTATGACGATGACGCTTTTGGAGAGAGTGAATGCCAAGACGCGAAATCCCGATAGCACTTGACTGGGGTTTAAAGAATTTTACTCTTAGCTTTAACTCGAGGTAATCTTTTAACAACTTTTTCGTGACCTCGCACATCGGGGCTTGTAAATCTTGTGACTTGTAACTCCCAAAGCGCGATATCCCAAGGTACAAAAGGTAAAAATTTATGTTTAACGATAAAAGGTGGTGACTTATGAAACATAACACCCTTCACTATTTCGCATGCCGAGACTACTGAAAAATTTAGTTTGTAAATGTCACGAAGTGAAAGAGAACTTAAAGACCAACATTTGACTTTAAAAAATACATTTAAACCAATTGAAAAAAGCGGCTCCAACAAGATGCATGTGGGGGAATCCTTTGATCTTTTTCCCCCTTTAGCCTTCTGTTTCTTTATTGAGATTTCCCTCTCTTTTCTTCTATTTGTTCCTCTAACTAAACCTCATAGTTGGATTTTTCTCGTCGAGAGCCTTCCAAGGAATGTAACCATACTTAAATCCAAGTTCTGGATCAAACGATATGGCCTACGAAAGTTTCCTAAGCCAAATCTCACATTCTCTACCACCCTGCCATGTGGCATCCATGTGCCCCCCTCTCTTCTATGCCATCCAAAGTGGTGTTGACATCACAGATGTGGTACCCACCACCTTCCCTGACGACGACGTATTCAAATTTGAATTAAAATATTATTTAACTCACCCTTGAAATGTGTGTGTCCTTTTTAATATTATTTTAATACTTTATTTGAAGCACACATGTAGTGTTGAGCTGGTGATCGTCAGGTAAAATCATCAACAATATCATATCAGATTGTTGGGGAATGGGGTAGTGTAGAGTGTGAACTCACGAGAAAATCCCAATGACCAAGGGGGGGGGGGGGTTGTATTATATTAATTCTTTTTTATTATTTTATTTGTGTTTCTTATTTTAGTTTTTGTTTCATTTTTTAATTTTGTTTATTTTATTTATTACTTTTTATTTATTAATTTTATTATTTAATTTCATTTTTTTAATTTTTATTGGTTAAATAGTTTTTCAAAGAATAGATAATAAGAACATGAATAGGCCTAATGGTTAAAAACATGTGTTTCTTCCCTGGAGGTCATAGGTTCAAATCCAGTGGGGGATAGGTTATTTTTTGTAAATATTATTTTTTATTAATTAAGTGTAGATTTTGTTTTTAACTTTGTAAATAATGTAAATAGTTTTTCTATTTATTTTTATTGTATTATATATCATTTTTAATTATTTTCATAATATTAAAAAAGGGGGGGAAATTGGAAAAAATCATGCTACAAGTTGTGGGTCCCATGTCGCTCAGGTTCTTTTCCACTATCCATAGGGGCCAGGCCATTTCATCACTGAGTGATAATGTCTTATGCAGGTGGGATTCCTCTTTTTGCAGGTTCAAAAATCAATGGTCTAGATTAACCCACATGCTCGATCAATGGTTGTTGAGTGACAATTTTTTAAATAACCATAATTTTTCCTACATGTGCCAAAATGAGGCTCGTGATACCTCATTGGAAATGTATAGAACAAAGAAAAGCAATGGTACAAGTATATAGGATGAAACAATAACAAAAGATATCATAAAACATAGAAAATAGACACCCACTGATTTGTTGGGGGGTGAGGGGGTAATTGGCCATGCCAACTTCAAACAATCATATCTGGAGCTATGAGTAACAAAATCAGGCCTGAGAAGGCTCAATGGAAATATGAAGGAGAGAATAATGGGTTAGGATAACAAGTGTTGGATGATGTTGAGCATAAAAGGTCCAAAAATACAAAACACAGAAGGAACCCGAATTTAGATGAAGAACCCAATATGCAAACTTCAAAAAATTATATCTTAAGCTACATGAAACATAAACGATAATGATTTTATTCAGTGGGACAAAGCTATAAACACCTAGAAACTTTTGAGGAACAAAAGATAACGCCAATGGACATAGTCAATGATTGTTTTTAAACGAATATCGTTTGCAAACTGTCTAAGGAAGAAAATGATCACTCTTGATTATGTTAAAATTCTCTTTGTAATGCTCACATATTCATTTTTGAAATGTGAGAAAATAAACGTAAGGAAAATGAAAGGAAAAGGTCATGAGAACATAATGTTCTCTCTTAGCTTATAAAAGAGAACTCATTGCATACATATATCACATTTTCCCTTTGTAACAAAAGATAGTAATTTAACTTTTGAGAAATTAAGATCATGAGGCATTTCAAAAATATGTGATGTTGATGGATGTATTGGAGACTATTCTTTATGCATTTATCTTATAGTTGAGTAGATAGGACTCCATTGTGTGAACTACTTCTGCACTATGTTCTATTTGCTTATGATGTCACATGTTTCTTTATGGGTACAGAAATGATGTTATGGATGTATTGTGCAACTATTTCTCCATATATCTGTATCATTGTTGTTTTCATTTACCACTTGAATACTTGAACAATTTATGGTTCCAATGGTGTTATCTTTTGTTGTACTCATTCTTTTGGTTATGCTCCTAGAATAGGTTAGAATTAGTTAGATTAGTTTAGTTTACTTTTAGTTTTATTAGCCTTAGGATTAAATAGAAATATTTGAGGCGGGGGGGTAGTCTGTTATCTTTCCCCTTTTATTTTTTTTTAATTTTGAGTGGCAGCGAGACCCATAAAATCACGGGAAATGCTACACCAAAGGAGAGTAGGTTTGAATGGGACCTGCCATCGGGCATTTATATGTTTATATTTTCTCCTATAGGTAAAATTTATATGTTTAAATTTTCTTATGATTAAAGTTTAACCTTGAGAAAATTGATCAACTATAATCTAATATCAAAGCATAATTTTCAAAAGATTACCCTAAGCATTATTTTTCAATTACAATAAGAAATAATAAGATCTTCACCAAACTTGTCAAAATAACATGTTTAGTTTTCTTCTATTGACTAAGTTTATAATTTCTATAAAAATTAAAATAATTGAATAAGATAAGGAAATTTGGTTTTACTTATTTAAATCAAATAAAATAAAAGTGATTTCGTTCTTAAATCAGAAAATTTTAATTGATTATAAACAAAAACAAATTCTTTAACTATAAAATATTATCAGTTTGAAGAAGCTTATTGGAAAATAAATGAATAACACTCAAACATGCCTTAACCAGATTGTAATTCATTAAAATGAGTTCTTAATCTAATCAAGGCTTTGAAAATGAAAGAAAATGCCAATGCCAATTCAATCCAATTTGATATCTACAACGGGAAAATAAATCAAAGCTATCTATTGAATAAAATACTTTAAATATCTCCCATTAACATACACTTCCAAAATATCTTCATTCAAAATTTGAAGAGAAAAATAATTTCTTCCTTCAACAACTGCAATCCTGAATGGCCCAAACCACAAGTGATCGAATTTTCCATGTTTTTCAACATCTTCTCTTATGGTGTCCCATCTCAATACCAAATCTCAAGGAAGAAAACTTATGTCCTTAGCTCTTTTATCAAAAACAACTTTCATCATGTCCTAATATTCTTGAATCTTTTCATTAACCTGCTCTCTGGTCTCCTACACTTCAATCAATTGATTTATTCTTCTGGTTAAATAATGAGGCTCTTCATCAATTTCCTGAAATATTTTCATAACAGGGAAGGAAAGGTTAATATGTAAAGTAATATCCAGGCCATAAACCAATTGGAAAGGAGAAATGTCTATTGATTTTTTTGTGTTAATTATGTTTTCCCAGAGAGCGTAATTTAAATGGATATTCCACGTTTTTTTGTTATTTGTTAGAACCTTTTTTATTATATTCATTAAACTTTTATTTGAAGACTCTTCCAACCCATTTCCTCGAGGGTAATAGGTTGTTGAATGTCCTAGTATTATATT
>ML788604.1:597814-622782 GCA_009831015.1 Picea engelmannii
TTTTGCTTTATATTAAGTTTTTGTTCTTTATTAAAAAAAAAATTATTCAAATTTATATATTAATTTTGGAACGGTATATAATAGATAATTAACGATTTAACTGTTATTTATTAATACATTTGCATTTTATTTTTATTATATATGTTTATAAGAATTATACATTATATAATAGTTTTATTTTTATTTTTTAGATTTATATATTAATTTTCGAATGGTATATAATAGATAATTAATGATTTAGTTGTTATTTATTAATAAATTTTCATTTTATTTCTATTATATATGTTTATAAGAATTATACATTATATAATAATAGGTGTGTTATTAGAGTTTTATAATGTTTTAAAAACTAATAAAACCTTGTGTTTTCATGCAGTTATATCATGATGAAAACAGAGCGTAGATTAAAAAGCATGGAGTGATTGATGGCTAATAATAAATCTCGACACCTCCCGACTGCTTGATAGTTAAAAAGACACATCCCTTCGAGGTTACATAGGGCGGTTTTGGCCGCGCTTACGTGTCGACGTTTAAGGTCATCTCAACCCTTCCTTACAGTGGTTGCAAAACCACATTTTCAGCCCCGGCTGAACTGTTCATCTAAACCACCAAAGCTCCCCGCAAAAATGCAGTGGTTTTCGAGCAGTGAATTTCCGGCGCAGTTTCTGGGCAGATGGGGGGCCAATTAGAAAAATCCGAAACATGGGTTTTTCGCGGGATGACCTCAATCAGGTAACTCATGAGCAGAATTAAAAATCTGTGAATGGTTTGGGATATTTCAGCGTTTTTCTGAAGGGTATATGCTCAGATTTCGTGAATGGTCGGAACGTTTAGGATCAGCTCCCATTGAATGGATTTGCATAATGGAAATGCAGACACGGGTTGTAATCTAAAACCAGTGACCAAGAGGTTACAAAGACACAGTTGAAGATGTGCAATTTGGTTATTCAAATGCGAATCTTGTCATGTGGGTTATTTTCCAATCAAGCCTGGAGGAAGGGTCCTTGAATTTATCTATGGTAGCAAAGAATCTTTCACCAAAACGGGCTTAGTAGCTTCTACTACAACTACAAATATACATCATAGTGAATCTTTTAAAGAAGAACACCCAGATCTTGGGATGCATCCCAGATTTTGGGTCTGATTCTCGGCAATCCATGTATTGCCATATTTTATGTGGGCTTCTCTATTCAAATGAGGTACAATTTATGTAATCAACTTTTTCATACAGTATTGTAGAAGCTTTTCGGACCTTTGAGCAAGTCTGGCAACAGCTATGTAATGCTATTTAGGAAGGAAAACTCAATGAGAAAATCACAGTGCCCTTTATGAGGGAATCTGTTTCCAAACTGCTTAAGCCTGATCTAGATTTGGCAGATGCGATTTACGAGAAGTGTAAGAATATTGGGAATTGGCATGGAGTTATTCCACTACTTTGGCCCAATGCTAAGTATATCATTTCTATCATGACAGGGACCATGGAGCCTTATCTGAGGAAACTGAGACATTATGCAGGCAATTTACCATTATTGACTTCAGAGTATGTTGCTATTGAAGGATTTGCTGCCAATATAGATCCTCTATCCTCACCAGAAAATACAATTTACACAGGGATTCCCGATCTTGGATATTTTGAATTCATTTCTCTTCATTTACGCCTTGAAGATTTCAAATTAGATAAAAGTATAGCTACTGCTAATTATATAGAATCTGAACCTGTGGGTTTGACAGAAGTGAAGGTTGGGCAGGAGTATGACATGGTTTTGACAACATTTGATGGGCTCTATAGGTACAGGCTTGGTGATGTTGTGAAAGTTACTGGCTTTTACAATTCTAGTCCACAACTGTCATATATTTGCTGAAAGAACTTCATTCTTACAGTCAATATTGACAAGACCACTGAGAAAGATCTACAAATATTTGTTGATAGTGCGACAGAGTTCTTAAAGGAAGCAAATGT
This sequence comes from Picea engelmannii, assembly GCA_009831015.1. NCBI lineage: Eukaryota > Viridiplantae > Streptophyta > Pinopsida > Pinales > Pinaceae > Picea > Picea engelmannii. Next base: position 599,775 of record ML788604.1, read on the forward strand.
GGATTTGGTTGACTTTACAAGTTATGCATATCTCTCAACTGACCCAGGGCACTATGTAATATTTTGGGAGCTTAGTCACAGCTTAAATAAAGGGATTGTTAAGAGATGTTGCTCAACAATGGAAGAGACTTTTATTGATCCAGGTTATGTTGGTTCCAGAAAAGCAGGTACTATTGGACCTCTCGAACTTCGAATTGTCGAGAAATAGGTGTACAAAATAGTTTATCTCTCAAGACAAAAGAGATGATGCACTATAAGTGCTCGAGACCCTGGTTAGTAGAGAGTAGGAAGAAGAAGGTGAAGGTGAAGGTGAAGGTGCAGGTTGATATTGGACTAAAGTCTTTGGCAATTTTTCAGATTCTTATCAACAGTTGTAATATCAATTCTATACAGAGTTAGCAAAGGTGCGAGGAACTATTGTGGCAACTTAGGAATTTGTTTGTGACTCCTCCAACATATGAGAGATATACTGAGGTGGATATTGCCTATAAGAAGATGATGACATTTAAGTATCCATCTAAGCAAGATTGAGATCGACTCATGCAGTTACAATGACTTAGCAGAACTGTCTACAGCAAAATCAGAGATCTACAGATCATGTTCTATAACTCCTTAATTTTGTAATTAATTTTGAAATTAGCTGGCATAACCACTTTTGGTTACAAGTCCTGGAGCTATAAATATCTATTCAAATGGAACGTAAAGGAACTTTTTTCTCTGAGCAAATAAAAGCCTTGAATAAAGATTTTGGTGGATAGAAAGGAAAGAGATTCTTGAATTTCATCTCTGAAGTTGTGTTTTTCTTGTTCTATGTTTCATATGTCTCCATGAACCACTTTCTTCTAATCAGTTTTTCTGTGTCATAAGTGTTGCAATTTGGTAAAACCTCCACTGTAGTAAGTTTCAAAGCAATTATTTAGGTACATACTTTCCTGTGTTTTACTCTGAGTAAAATAAGACTTGTACTTTGATGTTTTGTTTATAATTTTCAAGTAGTTTATTGACACAGGTAAATTCACTATTATTTCTTCCATTGGAAAGAAGTAATATTTATCTTTACTGGATACAATATTTCTTGTTTCAATTTTGTTTATCTCAATTCTGTTTTTCATACTATTGGACTTTTGAAAGAACATAACGAATGAGATCAAGCCTCTTTTATTTCTGGTAATTATTTATTGAAATCTCAGATTAAAACTAGGGCATAAAGGTTCTATAATCCACTGAATCATTTCTTTGAGATGTCTAGACATTGTTCTTTGAGCCTAGAACAATCTCAGGAACAACATATTTTTGGCATTGTTGTTGGGGAGCATATTTGAAAGACTTATCTTCCCTGGGAGTACGACATTGAACAGATCTGATTTATGGTGGTGAAAAGAATCAGAGACATGCAAGCTCTTTAATTATCCTTCACATGGAAACTCCATAATTTGAAGAACCCACTGAGTTTACTAGTGACTTCTTTATTTCAAACCTGGCATTCAGAAGGAGGAATACTAAGCAGAATCATGATCAAAAGAAAACCACACCTGTATCTGATCCTAAGAAACGGATACGATCCAAAAGTGCACAACAGAGATCAACCTCTTCTTCTTCAGGTAAGATTTTTCAACCTAAAGGAACTCAATCAAAAGTTAATACTTCTGGAGAAAAAACTAGTATTTCTGAATCTAAGTTGATAGTTTCTAAATCAAAAGCTAGTTCATCTGAATTTCAAATTAAATTTCTTGAAGTAGCAGCTAGTTCTTTTGAATTAAAATATAGTGTTTCATATTTAGAAACTAGTACTTCTAATCTTGAAGATTCTGAATTAAAAGTTACCATTACCGATTCACTAGTTTATACTTCTGATTTGAAACTTAAGAGTTCTAAAATCATTTCTGAAAATAAACTTACTTTTGTAAAACCTGAAAGTACAGAACTTGAATCAAACGTTGATTTCTTTGAGTTAAAGGTCAATTTTCCTGAGCTTAGGGTTACCATTCATGAACTTTTTGAAGATCAACCTCACCTAACTTCTCAATCATAAGCCTCTCCTTATTCAAGATTTTCAACTGTTATATCTCCTATCATTTCTCCTAGAAAGGTTGAAGAGGAATCTACATTTGATTATATTGTACCTCTTTCTCCCTTGAGTTCTTTTCTTCTTTCCCCATAACTCATTTATAGACCCTCATCACCTGAAAATATACCATCATTTTCCCTTTTCTTTCCTCCAGGTACTCAAACCTTAGGGGAACAAGCTTTCAAGACCTTCTATAATCCTTCTTTCGATCATCAAAAGATTCTTCTAGATTACATAATGGATGGGTACGTGAATCAACCAAATCGTCATTTGGTTAATCCACCTCCTCCACCTCCACCAAGGGTATTTAATAAGGCTACAGCTAGATATGTTCCTCTTGTACTGTATGGGAATCTTAACAATCTTCCTGACAACTACTTAAAAATACTTCCTAAATTTAGTAGTGAGAATGCAGTCATAGTTGTAGAACATCTAACTTTCTTCGATGAATTTGCTAATAACTTTGGTCTCGAACATGAGGATGTATATACGAGACTCTTTGTACAAACCTTTGAGGGGGAGGTGAGAACCTGGTTCAAGGGGATCTTTCCAAATTCCTTAGATTCTTGGGATGCCCTAGAGACTGTTTTTCTTAGGAAGTGGGGTGAGAAGAAAGATCATCTTTACTAATTAACTTAATTTGGAGTCTTGAAATGAAAAAATAATGAATCAGTCTCTGATTTCATTAAAAGATTCAATAAGACTTATAGCAAGATTCATGTTGATGTAACGCTTTCACAACCAGCTGCAAAGGTTACCTTTGTAGGAGCCTCTGGCCCATATTTTTCCTTACTTTTGAAGGAAATAAGGTCTATAACTTTAGCCAATATGCAAGAGGATGCGATTGATATTGAATCTAACATGATAGCCGCAAAGGTTACCTTTGTAGGAGCCTCTGGCCCATATTTTTCCTTACTTTTGAAGGAAATAAGGTCTATAACTTTAGCCAATATGCAAGAGGATGCGATTGATATTGAATCTAACATGATAGCCTCTGGGAAATTTAAAGTTAAAACCGAAACATGGACTATGGAGGTTAAGAAATTTAAAGAACAGGGACGTCCATCTAGTTCAACTAAAAGCTCTTAAGATGAAAAGATTGGGGAAATGGCTAAATTGATAAAGGACTTGTCTAATAAATTAGCCAAGATGGAAGTTGACAAGGTTAAACCTGAACCTAATATTAGAAACCCTAATCAGTTTAGGAGGAATTTTAACCCTCAATTTCAATAAAGACCTCCTAGGAACAATGATCAACAAATTCAAGCTCCCTTCAAAAGTGAAAACATGTTAGATGAGGATGAAAATCAAGAGTATGAGAATGCAGAAGAATAAATGAACTTAGTGATTATGAGGTTAAGCCACATGTGACTCAGCAAGAGTATGAACAATCACTTAGTTTTGGTCAATTCGTTAATGAATAAAATATCAACATAGTTGATACACCTGCTTCCCAGTATAGGCTCTTTGATGATGCAATTCAAGCTGAATTACATAACAAGTATGACCTTAGACCCAGACCAAAGAATAATAAGATTGTTGATTCTAGTCAACCAATGAAAATTATGACAAAAGACAAAAGTAATGAAGCCATTGCTTCAAAACAACATTCCGATCAGCCAACAACCAAGGTAGCAGAAATTGAAAGAAGAGAACCAGAAAAAGCAGTCAGTTCTTTTAATCTGGAACATGAATTAAGCATAATCAAAATTCCAGTACCATTAATAGAATTGGCTAAAATTCCATTTTATAAAAAAAAGATATCCAAGATCATAAATTTTTCGAATTCAGAGATTCGTGTTGATACCGTCAATATTCAGGATGAGCATCCTAAAGTAATGTTTGGACCTCATATTGAAGAAATTTTTTATTAAATGGCCCCATTTTACATTTCACTAACTAACTACATGTTAGATTTAGGTGCATCACGTAATCTTATGCCCAAGGTAATTATGGAAATATTGGGATTAAAAATAACTAGATCTTACCAATATATTTATTCGTTTGACTCTAGGAAGGTGAAATGTCTTGGAATGATTAAGGACTTGGTAGTGAACTTAGCCCATATCCCTGCAAAAAGCATCTTAATGGATGTAGTTGTGGCTAACTACCGGCAAAATATGGGATGCTTCTTTCAAGATCTTGGGTAGCCAAATTAGGAGGATATTTACAATTAGACATAACTTATGCCACAATTCCACTTTTTGGTGGGAATTATATTAGGTTATATAAGGAAACCAAACTAGCCTATACAGTCAATGATCCACAAAATCTTCATAATCACTCTATGTATATTGTTGATAAGACTTTGGAAACTGTATATTATCTGTAGATAGTGAACTAGAATCTTGTACAGAAACTAAATGGTCAACTGATAGAAAAAATGAAGTAGATATTGAAGAAGGAATTTGGAATATGTACTTTGATGGAGCTTCCTCCTGGGAAGGAGGAGGAGCTGGTATTTTATTTGTTTCACCATCAGGTGATTAATTTATTCATTTTTCCTTTAAATTACAATTTGGAACTGACTCCACTAATAATGTATGTGAATATGAGGCTTTGGTTTTAGGCCAAGAAACAACAAGAAAATTGAAAATTAAACACTTGATAATTTTTGGAGATGCTCAACTATTTGTTAAACAAATCAAACAAATCTATCAAGAAAAACATCTTAGAATGAGAACCTACAGGAATTGTGTTTGGGATTTAATAAAGAACTTTTTATCTTTCAATATCCATGCAATACCTAGACAACATAATCAACAGGTCGATGCACTAGTAGTTGCAGCAAGCACTTTTAGGCCACCCAGTGTTCCACAATTGAAGTATAAGATTGAAATGAGACATCAACCCTCAATCCCTGACAATGTTCAACATTGAAAAGTTTTTGAGGATGATCAACAAATCAGATAGTTTCTGGAAATGATAGAAGAATTTTTTGAGATTCATATTGACCAAGAAAATCAAAATGATGCAATCTTGACATAGAAAGAAAATCACATTGATCAAGAGTTCCAAACAATGATAGTTGATCACAAATTGTTACTGCTAAAAAATAATCAAATTCCAAATGGTTGTTTGATCAGAATGACATGACAATAAAAACTTCTCTAAAACCATAGATAGATGAAGTCGAGGATTGTAACATTGGAACTAAAAAGAATCATAAATTTATAAAACTATCCAAATATTTGTTTGTTGAACAAAAACAAAAATATATTGAGTTACTCAAGGAATATAGTAAAGTATTTGTCTAGTCATATGACGACCTCAAAAACTATGATACCAACATTATACAACACAAAATTCCCTTGAAACCTAGTGTGAAACCTTTCATACTAAATCTTAGGCAAATCAACTCCATCTTACTTCCTATCATAGAGAAAGAACTTAAGAAATTGTTACATGCAAAAATCATGGTGCCATTTAGATACTTTGTTTGGGTAGCTATTTTGGTACTAGTGAGAGAAAAGAATGGGGAGATTAGTTTATGTGTGGATTTTAGGAATATTAATAAATCATCATTAAAAGACAACTATCCACTTCCAAAAATGGATTACAGTTTGCAAAGAGTGGTAGGTGCCAACAAGATTTTTATGACTGATGGTTTCTTTGACTATAATCAGATAGCAGTACAAAAGATGACAAAGAGAAAACTACTTTCACTACACCATGGAGAATTTTTATGTACAAAAAAATGCTCTTTGGATTAATAAATGCATGGGATACTTTCCAAAGGGCCATGGACATAGAATTCGTTGGTGAAAAATATAAGTTTATGGTCATTTATTTAGATGATTTAAATGTATTTTTTGATTATGATAAAGATCATTTGAAACATTTAAGACAAACTTTTGAGAAAATAAAAAAATATGGCTTATCATTAAATCTTAAAAAGTCTCATTTTGTCGTGTAGGAGAAATGATTAGGTCATATCATTTCTAAAGAAGGAATCAAAATTGATACAAAGAGAATTGAGCCAATTGATAGCATAAATTTACCAAGAAACAAAAAAGAGATTAAATCATTTTTAGGCAAACAATTTTTTGAGGAGATTTATCCCTAACTTTGCATAGATTTTTAAGCTTTTAACCGATATGTTGGAAAAAGACAACCATGTTAAGTGGGAAGTAGAAGAAAAAATTTCATTTCAACACATCAAGAAAGCTCTAGGAGAAGCACTAGTACTAGTAAGTCCCAATTATTCAAAAGAGTTTCTTATATTTTCTTTTGCATCTAAAAACACTATAGCATTTGTTTTATTACAGAAAAATGATGAGGGTTTTGAACAACCAATTGCTTTCTTAGTAAAATCCTTAGGGACTCAGAATTAAAATATAATATCTTAGAAAAACAGACTTATGCAATGGTAAAAGAGTTAAATTCTTTTAGGACTTATATCTTACATTCTAAAATCATTACATACGTTCCTAATAGCTCAATTAAATATATTGTAAGTCGGTCTGACACCGATGGAAGGAGAGGTAAATGGTTGGTCAAGATCCAACAATATGACCTTGAAATAAAACCTAATAATCTAATTAAAGGTTAGGTTCTATCAAATTTGTTGGCCTAATCTAATTGTAGATCCCTTGGAGTCAATTTCATAACTTCAGCTTCTGAAATTTCCTCACCAGAAACTGAGGAAATAGATGATCAACAACCTGAGAACAAAATAAATGAAATTTTTATTCTTCCTCTTGGTACAAAGATATCATTTCATACTTGCAAACACTTTAGTGTCCATCTAATTTGACTCCAACTAAAGCTCTATCACTCAAATTGCAATCCATCAAATATTGCATAATAGGTGAGAAGCTTTACTGGAAGGATCCCTTAGCTTTACTGGAAGGATCCCTTAGGTTTTATGTTAAATTATCTTGTTGAGTTTGAAACTGAAAATCTGATTGAAGAGCTCCACAAAGGAATTTGTAGGGGACATCATGCATGGAGGGACACAACATACAAAATCCTTAGAGCGGGATACTATTGGCCTAGACTATTTTCAAATGCAAATGAAAAAGTTAGGTCCTGTAGAGAATGTGAAATGTTTTTAGGAAAAAAATACTTGCCCTCCTTACCCCTAGTATCAATTAAGGATGAAACCCCTATTAGACATTGGGGTTTAGATTTCATAGGGGAGAGCCATCCTCCTTTTAGTGTCCAGTATAAGTGGATTCTCACTGCCAGAGACTATTTTTCTAAATCGGTGGAAGCAATTCCAACCAGAAATGCAACTGATGCAGTGGTAATTAACTTCCTTGAAGAAAATATGCTAGCCAGATTTGGTTGTCCATGAAGAATAATTACAGACAATGCACAAGTTTTCAAATCTATAGATATGATACATTTATGCCAAAAATAGAATATAATACTAGGACATTCAACAACCTATTACCCTCGAGGAAATGGGTTGGAAGAGTCTTCAAATAAAAGTTTAATGAATATAATAAAAAAGGTTCTAACAAATAACAAAAAAACGTGGAATATCCATTTAAATTACGCTCTCTGGGAAAACATAATTAACACAAAAAAATCAATAGACATTTCTCCTTTCCAATTGGTTTATGGCCTGGATATTACTTTACATATTAACCTTTCCTTCCCTGTTATGAAAATATTTCAGGAAATTGATGAAGAGCCTCATTATTTAACCAGAAGAATAAATCAATTGATTGAAGTGTAGGAGACCAGAGAGCAGGTTAATGAAAAGATTCAAGAATATTAGGACATGATGAAAGTTGTTTTTGATAAAAGAGCTAAGGACATAAGTTTTCTTCCTTGAGATTTGGTATTGAGATGGGACACCATAAGAGAAGATGTTGAAAAACATGGAAAATTCGATCACTTGTGGTTTGGGCCATTCAGGATTGCAGTTGTTGAAGGAAGAAATTATTTTTCTCTTCAAATTTTGAATGAAGATATTTTGGAAGTGTATGTTAATGGGAGATATTTAAAGTATTTTATTCAATAGATAGCTTTGATTTATTTTCCCGTTGTAGATATCAAATTGGATTGAATTGGCATTGGCATTTTCTTTCATTTTCAAAGCCTTGATTAGATTAAGAACTCATTTTAATGAATTACAATCTGGTTAAGGCATGTTTGAGTGTTATTCATTTATTTTCCAATAAGCTTCTTCAAACTGATAATATTTTATAGTTAAAGAATTTGTTTTTGTTTATAATCAATTAAAATTTTCTGATTTAAGAACGAAATCACTTTTATTTTATTTGATTTAAATAAGTAAAACCAAATTTCCTTATCTTATTCAATTATTTTAATTTTTATAGAAATTATAAACTTAGTCAATAGAAGAAAACTAAACATGTTATTTTGACAAGTTTGGTGAAGATCTTATTATTTCTTATTGTAATTGAAAAATAATGCTTAGGGTAATCTTTTGAAAATTATGCTTTGATATTAGATTATAGTTGATCAATTTTCTCAAGGTTAAACTTTAATCATAAGAAAATTTAAACATATAAATTTTACCTATAGGAGAAAATATAAACATATAAATGCCCGATGGCAGGTCCCATTCAAACCTACTCTCCTTTGGTGTAGCATTTCCCGTGATTTTATGGGTCTCGCTGCCACTCAAAATTAAAAAAAAATAAAAGGGGAAAGATAACAGACTACCCCCCCGCCTCAAATATTTCTATTTAATCCTAAGGCTAATAAAACTAAAAGTAAACTAAACTAATCTAACTAATTCTAACCTATTCTAGGAGCATAACCAAAAGAATGAGTACAACAAAAGATAACACCATTGGAACCATAAATTGTTCAAGTATTCAAGTGGTAAATGAAAACAACAATGATACAGATATATGGAGAAATAGTTGCACAATACATCCATAACATCATTTCTGTACCCATAAAGAAACATGTGACATCATAAGCAAATAGAACATAGTGCAGAAGTAGTTCACACAATGGAGTCCTATCTACTCAACTATAAGATAAATGCATAAAGAATAGTCTCCAATACATCCATCAACATCACATATTTTTGAAATGCCTCATGATCTTAATTTCTCAAAAGTTAAATTACTATCTTTTGTTACAAAGGGAAAATGTGATATATGTATGCAATGAGTTCTCTTTTATAAGCTAAGAGAGAACATTATGTTCTCATGACCTTTTCCTTTCATTTTCCTTACGTTTATTTTCTCACATTTCAAAAATGAATATGTGAGCATTACAAAGAGAATTTTAACATAATCAAGAGTGATCATTTTCTTCCTTAGACAGTTTGCAAACGATATTCGTTTAAAAACAATCATTGACTATGTCCATTGGCGTTATCTTTTGTTCCTCAAAAGTTTCTAGGTGTTTATAGCTTTGTCCCACTGAATAAAATCATTATCGTTTATGTTTCATGTAGCTTAAGATATAATTTTTTGAAGTTTGCATATTGGGTTCTTCATCTAAATTCGGGTTCCTTCTGTGTTTTGTATTTTTGGACCTTTTATGCTCAACATCATCCAACACTTGTTATCCTAACCCATTATTCTCTCCTTCATATTTCCATTGAGCCTTCTCAGGCCTGATTTTGTTACTCATAGCTCCAGATATGATTGTTTGAAGTTGGCATGGCCAATTACCCCCTCACCCCCCAACAAATCAGTGGGTGTCTATTTTCTATGTTTTATGATATCTTTTGTTATTGTTTCATCCTATATACTTGTACCATTGCTTTTCTTTGTTCTATACATTTCCAATGAGGTATCACGAGCCTCATTTTGGCACATGTAGGAAAAATTATGGTTATTTAAAAAATTGTCACTCAACAACCATTGATCGAGCATGTGGGTTAATCTAGACCATTGATTTTTGAACCTGCAAAAAGAGGAATCCCACCTGCATAAGACATTATCACTCAGTGATGAAATGGCCTGGCCCCTATGGATAGTGGAAAAGAACCTGAGCGACATGGGACCCACAACTTGTAGCATGATTTTTTCCAATTTCCCCCCCTTTTTTAATATTATGAAAATAATTAAAAATGATATATAATACAATAAAAATAAATAGAAAAACTATTTACATTATTTACAAAGTTAAAAACAAAATCTACACTTAATTAATAAAAAATAATATTTACAAAAAATAACCTATCCCCCACTGGATTTGAACCTATGACCTCCAGGGAAGAAACACATGTTTTTAACCATTAGGCCTATTCATGTTCTTATTATCTATTCTTTGAAAAACTATTTAACCAATAAAAATTAAAAAAATGAAATTAAATAATAAAATTAATAAATAAAAAGTAATAAATAAAATAAACAAAATTAAAAAATGAAACAAAAACTAAAATAAGAAACACAAATAAAATAATAAAAAAGAATTAATATAATACAACCCCCCCCCCCCCTTGGTCATTGGGATTTTCTCGTGAGTTCACACTCTACACTACCCCATTCCCCAACAATCTGATATGATATTGTTGATGATTTTACCTGACGATCACCAGCTCAACACTACATGTGTGCTTCAAATAAAGTATTAAAATAATATTAAAAAGGACACACACATTTCAAGGGTGAGTTAAATAATATTTTAATTCAAATTTGAATACGTCGTCGTCAGGGAAGGTGGTGGGTACCACATCTGTGATGTCAACACCACTTTGGATGGCATAGAAGAGAGGGGGGCACATGGATGCCACATGGCAGGGTGGTAGAGAATGTGAGATTTGGCTTAGGAAACTTTCGTAGGCCATATCGTTTGATCCAGAACTTGGATTTAAGTATGGTTACATTCCTTGGAAGGCTCTCGACGAGAAAAATCCAACTATGAGGTTTAGTTAGAGGAACAAATAGAAGAAAAGAGAGGGAAATCTCAATAAAGAAACAGAAGGCTAAAGGGGGAAAAAGATCAAAGGATTCCCCCACATGCATCTTGTTGGAGCCGCTTTTTTCAATTGGTTTAAATGTATTTTTTAAAGTCAAATGTTGGTCTTTAAGTTCTCTTTCACTTCGTGACATTTACAAACTAAATTTTTCAGTAGTCTCGGCATGCGAAATAGTGAAGGGTGTTATGTTTCATAAGTCACCACCTTTTATCGTTAAACATAAATTTTTACCTTTTGTACCTTGGGATATCGCGCTTTGGGAGTTACAAGTCACAAGATTTACAAGCCCCGATGTGCGAGGTCACGAAAAAGTTGTTAAAAGATTACCTCGAGTTAAAGCTAAGAGTAAAATTCTTTAAACCCCAGTCAAGTGCTATCGGGATTTCGCGTCTTGGCATTCACTCTCTCCAAAAGCGTCATCGTCATAACTTCGATAGGCAAAGCTGCGAGACTTTTACATAAGTAACCTGGGTTAGTGTCAAGGGTGGTTAGTTTTGACCATGGTTAAAGCCTGTCGATATTTTGCGACTCAGCATATGCGCCTCCCAAAAGCTATACCTTCGAAACCCCGAGTGGAGAAGTCGCGATATTGCTCAAATATTAATTAATTAAAACACTTAATTCGGTTTATATTCTAGTTTAAATAGATCACATCATCGTGATCTCGGGATTTTGCGACTCGGCATATGCTCCTCCCGGAAACTATACCTTCGAAGCCCCGAGTCGTGAAGTCGCGATATAAATTAAAACACGATTAATTAAACACTTAATCATATTTACGTTCTTTCTTAACTAAATCCAATCATCGCGATCTTGGGTTTTAGAGGCTCAAAAGGTCAGAGTGAAAACTCCCAATAAGGCGAATGTTGAAAGGTTGATTAAAGTTTAAGAAAGCCTGATTAAATAAGCTAAGCGAGCTTAATCAATGTTTAATGCAAATAATAATATGCACAGTCTACGAGGTAAATTTAAATTTTCCTTACGTCAACTTGTGTCACAAACCATCGAAATTTATGGCATTAATTGGGAATGAAGCGAAGCGACAAGTAAGGATATGGTTTTTATTGCTAAATATGTCTCTAAAATTGATTTGACCGTTCTGTTCATAAGGACGTCGAGGTTTTAAATGGTCGAAGATATAGATCTTTTTCTTCAGTTTCACAAAGATCATTTCTATTTTACGCAGAGAAACTTTCCTCAGCAAACTGATTTTTGTATGTATACATATTTTTATCGCAGGAGAGCTAAATCAGAATCCCCCGTCATGGCCCCACGAAAAGCATCCAAGGAAACTGCTGAGATTTCAGGGCAAGGCTCGGATAACGTTTCTAATACTTCACCCTGAAGCGTTGATTCAGTCAGAACCTGGTCATATATTTCCGAGATTCTGCAGTCCAAATTGGTAGATTGTTCAGATGATTCCAGTGAAAATGAGAAGGAGGACCTGGCCATCGTTTTCCAAGCAGAAATGCATAAAGTAGCGGCCAGGCCACGTCTGCTTCCTTACTATGATATGATCTGATGGGCGCTAGACCATGTAGATATCCCAACCAAAACCATCGTCAACGAGTAGAAGGTCACTATTGGGACCTTTAGACTGGAACAATTACAGGCGATGTACAAGTTGCCACCCACGTCGAATTTCACATACAATGTCGAGTTTCTTGAGGATTTTAAATAGAAGGAATGCCAACAATATGGAAAAAGCTTATCTGATTTGATCAAGGATTGGGTCTCACACCCCGCGAAGTTCAGGGCCGATAGCAACGGAATTTATTCCATATCTTCTTTGGAACCACAATTCAAATACATAGCAATGATGACCTGTAGATTGTATGGGAGGGAAGACACCACATATTTTTTCCTCCCATGGGTGCCTCTGATACATACAGTGGCGGAAGGTTGTTCCTTCGACTAGGCCAAACTGTTGTCAGATAATTTGACCAATCAGATTACAGAGTATCAGATGCAGAGGGTGAGCGGGAAGGCTGCTTCATTCTTTATGTCTGCATACATCATGGACGCCATGTGTTTCGTGACGCCTTTTCCCTTAATGAGCTGGAGCTGGGCTCCATTGGATGATGAGCCTATCCACGTCTACCATTCAAATCTTTGGGAAGACAAGGCTTCATATTTCATATATGAAATTTTCAATTGGGTAATGGTACCGATGCATGTCGCCATCTTCGGTAATCCACCACCCAGGATCTCAGATAGCATAGCGACCAATTTGAGCAGTATGGCTAACTGGTACATGGAGGAAGAATTTTCATACATCAGGGTTTTCGTCACTTTTGTCCCTCTGCATGCTCTACCATTATTTATACCCGATAGGCTGGCTTGTCGCGGGATCGCCAGGCAAACTGTGATTGGTGGCGTAAGCAAAGATCTTAAGGGATATTCAAAGAAGGTATGGCCACCGTTCCCTATTCATTTGAACACCTATTCTTTATTATATTTCGAGCATGCAAAGGCTGAAGCAGTAGCCTTGGAAGATATTAAATTGGTTCACATTGAATTTAAGAAACACGACCCACACATGGTCGTGAGTAATCACTTGGCTAGTTGTGGCCTTAAAAGGTTTGAGCACGAGAATTTTCCTCATGATGACATTTTTCGAGGCGCAAGATCTTATGCCGAGATTTTGGCTCAGATACAAGCCCTGTCGCCCGAAGAGAGGGCCGATGTTTTCAAATTCCAAGAAGATCGACAGAGCTTCCTTCCACCAGTATTATGGGGTGAGAATCCAATGGCCCTAAAGGTGCATCAAACGGAAGTCGAAGGCTCCAAATATTCAACACCCGGCCAAGAAGAACACCAGGACAAGAAAGAGAAAACTGGGGGCCCGAAACAGGAAGCTGAAACTTCCTACCCTCCGAGCGAGCCAACCTTAGTTGTTACTCCGAGGAAATCATCTAAGCAGGTCGACAATCCCATCATTTCTATTACCCCCCTACAGTCCACGAGAGGGGTCCCAGACGCAGGGTGGGTTTTCGGCGAAGAATTAATGCCCATAACAATGGAAGAGCTACCTCTGAATGAATTCTTCTTTGATAAGAAGAGAAAGGCTATTGTGAAATATGAATTTTATCAAGAGGCAGGTAAGGTATCCAAGAAATTTAAAATCTTAGCCGATGGAAAAGAGGTGAAGAAGCAAGAATTTGCAACTCAAATAGTAGGAACACTAGGGGCTTTCGCTACAGCCAACCAACACTCAGTCGGGACCCTAAAGGATTAGCTGAAGCGAAAAAATCGTTTGATCAAAACATTAGAAGCTAAACTAGCTACAACAGAGGTCGCTGTCAAAGATCAGGCGAATATAGGTTTGGAACAAGCTAGAGTAGTTGATCAAAAGTAAATTGAGCGGCTCAAAGCCGACCTTGAATAGACACAACTGATGGCTCAAACAAGTCAGACACAGGTAGGCCAACAAGGAGAATTGATAGAGCAACTACAAGCCAAATTAGACTTCGCTGAAAGCCAAGTAATCGATATCAGGATATTTCAATCCCAAGCTTTAGAGATTAGAAAAAGAGTGTCGGTAGCTCAACAAGGCCTACTTGCTAAGGTAGAAACTATTCAAAACAACTGCCAACTCATTGATTGAGTATTGGAAAACCTCACTCTCAGAGAAAAAGACGTTGGGGCGGCCCGAGTTGCTTTCCAGGAGGCTATTATAGCCATGACGAGAAGGGAAATAGGCAGTAGTTCCAGGTTTTCTATCTCGGAGCAGACCCGAGGTAACATCTTGTTGAAAGAATGGGAGCGTGACATATCCGAAGGCAGACAACAAGCTAGAGAGATAAGAAAATCTTGTGAAGAAACCTTTGGTTTTCTAGATGGAAGTTGGTTGGGTTCCGATGATGAAGGCAACACTAAAACACTGGGCCAGATCAATACAGCCAAGCATCTTCTCAAGATCAAGGAAAATGAAGAAAGAGAATTGGCTGAAATATCACAAATAACCTAGACGGACATAGTCTAAATAGATAAATGACTGATTAAACTGAGTGTACAATTATGTTCTATCAGTGCCAAAGACCAACAGGAGGAGGGAAAGTTGCCAAAATTGGCGAAGGATTGTTACACTTTTGAGGCCAACAATCAAGCAGAACCTTCTAAGTTAATATCCCAGCTGGTGGAAAAGTGTGTCATTTGCACGGAGCATGCGAAGAGTCAGGTTTCCGGTACCAAATAAGGACAGAAACCAAAGATTGAAACGATTAATCTCCTTTTTTGTAACCGAAAACCTCTGGAACGTTCGAGATTCCATACTATAGAAATTTGTATAAGTATACATTTTGTAGAAAGAACAAAGGGATGAACCTATTTTGGTCGATTGTAATAGAGACTCTCCTTTTTGAATATTAATACAAAGCGATCCAAAGACTCCTGATTCCGTCAAGACTGTGTTATGAGTTTGTTTCCTCTCTGTTTTCTTGTTCAATTTCATTTTGCACATATATGTTTGATGAATGTTACACTACAATTTAGTAAAACCTCTACTGTAGTGATTAATTTTAATTGTCTATATAGTTTATAGTTTTTCCTCTGTATCGGCTATTAGCAGATACAAGACCTGTGGACTCATTAGATTTTCATATTTTATACATTCGTCTGATTTTTTCTCACCTTTTTCTTCTTCTGTTTACAGGGCGAGATTCTCCCTTGATAGGAGCCTCGTATTATAAACAGCTTTATGTTTTTCTCCCATTTTCACACACACCACTTATTTACTAGATAACACAGTTACGGGAAAAGGCCTTTGGTTTGTAATTTATATTTAACAATAAATCAGATAGTTCTCTTTTATAAGATCAAATTGAGACAACATTTAAAACTTTGAAACTTTCTTTTAATTTTACTGTTCCTCTATGACTATCCCCGTTGTAAGACAACCTAACATTGAGCCCGGTTTATCGAACCAAACACATATCGCTTTGAACCTTTTCGATACTATTCTTAAAACAACCAATACCCGGGTAGAACTTGAGCGTTCGTGGGCTGTGATTGAGCGGGATATAAACATCCAGGAATAGTTGGAGGCTAGACAACGACAACCTGGAAATCAACCTTAGCTTCTTTTCCCGAAGGTTGATGCTTTCCCTTTCTTTATCCTTTACTCACTTTCAGATGCCTAGACATTGTACTTTCTAATCCTTAAGTACAAACTCTGGAACAACACATCTCAAGGTTGGAACAATCATGAAGAAAATATATCATGCTAACATGTTCCTGCAACCACAAAAGGAGATGAAACCGGTTATGCAATTAAGAGGACATTTGTCAATATGTCAAAAACATTGTATTTCCTTGCCTTTAAGTAAGCTCATGAATAAGTCTATATTTTGGAGAACATGAATATGAGAGGTTTATGGAAGGAAATAATATATGATCTGGATTAAATAAATATTGTGATAGCTACATGCATCTAAAATCCATCACATAGAAAGGATTAGTGACCCTATGAATCAAGTTAAGAGTTGTCCAATATATGAGAGTATAAAGATAAAGATGTTAAGAATCATATGCTAGCAAACTTTGAATAAGTCATCCAGGAAAATGATTAACAACCTACAATAAACTCATTCAAGACATGTATTAGATCATCAAACCTTGCAGCCATATAAAATCATTAAACACTTGGGAAATTGCATAAGGTAGGAAGAAAATGTGTCGACCACTCATTCAAATGTCAAAGAAACATCATAGGTAAACTAAGAATCATGAATACATTTGAAATCATATAATCAAAAGAGATAATAGACCTCCATCAAAACAATCATCAATCAAGACCAAACCTCGACTCCCTCAAAGTAGGCAAAAGAATAACATCAAGCTCAAACAATAGAGGATTAGACAATAAGCTTAAATTAAACTTTAGTAGGGGGGTGGGGGGCTTTCCTTTCACTTGTAAAAGAAAAAGTAAAGAGGGTTTTTGTGGCCACAACGAATGGTGACACACTAGAATAACCAATTATCTTTTTCAAAGGAAGTCTAGGGCCCATACTTCAAATCTGGGTTTTAAAGATAAGTTCAATAAACTACATAAAATTTTCTAATAATTATGCGTACCACAATGATGCCAAAATTCTAAAATATATAACCCAATATTTCTAGTACTTGTAATCTAACATACCATTTTCAAAGAGCCAAATAAAGATATAAGTTTTTTTACTGGTTGTACACTTCAAATTGGTTTTGGCTTGACTACGAGTTTGCACTTTTATAACAAACATACATCTACATAAGTGTGTTCCTCGTCTCTCTTTTCTCGTTATTGCTTCACTACTAGCGAGTGTCCATAACCTCGACGAAGTTTCTTCAGTACCATATAAGCATAGTCCCACTGCCAACAGGTATCCATAACCTCGACGAGTTTACTTGTACTTCCCACACTATTAATAATGCTTTCAACTTCCTTGTTTATTTTAAAATATGTTCACCCTTTTAGATTTTAAATATAGATATGCATATGCACATAGGGTGTCAAGGAAGCAGGGTGATATGAGAGTTTCTTTGATTTGCTGAGTAGATGTTATGCATTTAGTTTAACCCACATGTCTCCCCAAAAACCAACATAGTATGGGTCATTTTAATAATGTGAAGTGAATGGAGCTCAAAGAAAAATATAGATAGATATTTTCCTATACTTATGGATTATCATGGTACGCTCAACAGGCGCATGTGTTCCACCACAATTATTAGTCCATAATTATAGTTGAGAACTTCATAAATTTTCATTCAGATAGAGTATCCCATGTATCTTGTGGCTTGTAAAAAATTTCTTCAGTATGTGACCAAAATTGGAGCAACCCCTGACACAAATTTAATGAGTAATCCTCAAGGAAGATTGAGAGTCAAGTTAGCTTAGGGAAATACCAGTAGTCAAATCAAAAGATGGAAGGAATTTGTACAACCAGAAAGCAAGGCTAAAATCAGAAGTGAATTCATTAAAAATAAAATTAAACTAAAAGAAATATGAAGCGAAAATGTCAATCCTTAAAAGGGTGAAAACTGACTAAAAAAATAAGAATAGAACCTAGCAACAAGTAATAAATCTAGCGACAACAATAGAGAAAGTGTTTTAAGTGGAATCTCGAAACGTAATCCAAGGACAAAAAATCAGTCAAGAAATGTTACGCATTCAACATCAAACCCAACCAAAAAAACTCCCAAAATTTATGATTTGAAATGAAAACAAACTAGAGCACAAGAATTGATGATCTAGTGGAAATATTTACAGCACAATTATATAATCAACTATTGCGTACAAGTTCTTTCATTCAGTCCAAAAAAACAAGTTTTCAGGAATCAAGAAACATGGGTTAATGTAATACTCAATCAAAACAGATTTTCAAAAACCAATTTCATGAAATATTTCATAAACCCATATACTCTCAAGATTTCTTGACATAAGCAATTCCTTTGCAATTTTGAAAACTTTGAATTTTCCAATAATAGAAATTACATTTCTCACCAAAGCACCATTTTCTCTTTGCCATAAAAGATAATCATTAATACCAAAGATCCATTCTGATAATGAAAAGAGATATTACAACTATGGAGGTTATCAAAATAATCATTAAAATGACTACAAACAATAACAATATGACAATAAATGAATGAGAGTATATTTATAATCAGTTATTGAGTTAGTGACAATTTTAGTTTATCAATCAAAATATTTCGCAAAGGAATATTAAGTAGCCAATATATATTAACACTTCCCTAAGTTGTTTTCGTTTCAAGAGAAAACTCTTGAGTTGTTGATTGCACAAGCCATTTACCAACCTACACAACAACAAAGAATGGTGTGATCAACTCTTAGACAACTCAGGAAGAATTCTTCCTCTATATCATTGACTTATTGGAATGAAATTAAACTAAAAAAAAGTGAAGATCAAAATTAAACTAATCCTAAGCAAAGCATACTAACTTTAATGTAAATTTAAACTAAGTTGGTTGTCATAAAACTTATGAAAATGTCAATATTTCCATCAATGATTCATCTATTGTTCATTTAGTCAACTATCACATCCTTCTTCCTAAGAGATGAGAACTACATGCTTTCTCTCATTATTCCCCTCGGCAAAAGACTTAAGTGTCATGCTTGTTGTGATATTTGGATCTCTGGACACAATATCTTATTCCTGAAATCATATTCAATCAAATTAAACACATATGACCATTAGACTCCAATTGCATTTATCTTCTAAAAATATCAATCCATCAACAAACCTTAGTCATAAAAATATGATTAAAAGGATATCAACATTACACCCCAAAGATTGTGTTTCCTCTTATTATTATTGATGATGGTGTGGAACATTAGCATAATCATCTCCAACCTTGTGAGAGGAAAGACAAAATCATCAAGAAGATGGAGCAACTAAGATATTATGGAAAGGTCCAATTGATCTCATGTCACAGCCTGAATGGATTGAGTTCCCCAACTCAAATGAAGATGCAATTAGAAATAGAAATTGAATGAGGTGATTAGGATCAGATTTCTAATTTGTGATAATCTTGGTGTGATGGGAAAGTCCATGAAACTAATAGCCTCAATATCTCAAGAGTGTTCCAAGTAGAGAAACCATAAATTCTACTTCCTCAAACTTCACATGTCATAGTATAAGAGGAAAATGAAATGAAAGAGAAGAGGGATCAAAACAAAAGATATGCCAAACTGCCCAAACAATGCCCATCTTTTTTTATTATGAGTAAACTAATTTTTGGGTTCAAGAAGTGTTGGAGAGTGTGGAGCCCAATAGATTAATGAGTTATATCCCATAATGAATTCACACCTTGAAAATTATTACCATAGATGAAATGAAAACAAATGTTGAAAAGTCATAATTAGAATCTCAGAAGTTGCCTTGATATATTCCATTAAGATACTTACAACTCCCAAACATTTGAATGGTTTCAACATGAGATAAGTTTGTATTTCTCATCCATGATAAAATATAATATTACTCAAGAATGTAACCATAATGAGTGACCCAAAATCAGCAAACCCAAGGGATGAAAAGATACTCTTCAAGAAAATATCAGGTCTGAAATTTTCATGATTGACAGTGCTAGGATTGAGACCTTAGTCGACCAATGAGTTGAGGAATAAAAAGAATGATTCTAGAAAATTTCTGAAAAATATATCAACACAAAGATTTAAATAACCATGTTGTCTAGAATTGTCAAAAATATATCTAGACAGAGTAAATGAATATCTCTTGTTGTTGTGTATGAGAGGAAGCTTGTGTGAAGAGATATGCAAGATAATGGATGAAAATCATCCTTAAAAACTAATCAAACAAAGCATAAGATATATGCAGTCTGTTCCTAGAGAAGAGGCAATGGGAAACAAAACTGCTTGAATAAATCTAAAACCATGATAAAATATTTGTCCAAGGAAATTACGAGGAGTTGGAGTGGACTTGATTTCAGATGGTCTGAATTTAATTTTCAATATTTCTATTCACTATGATAAACACTATAAAAAGTATCTCAATCAAGCCAAAATATTCTAAGTGAGAGTTGTATGAGTATGGAACCATAAGTGTTAATTCTCACCTCAATAGGGGTGGAATGGTAATCCAATTTAAGATATCCCACTTGTGAAATGGAAAAATGCTTCAAAGAGATTTGACATAGTGACCATGCATAAAAATCAGTGATTTGAAAGTTACTCAACACATAGAAAAAATTGAGAATGAAATGAAGTAAATTTTCCCCACATCAAAATTAAAGTGAAAAATCCAATAAAGGAAAAATTAAAGTGCAAGAATTGTATTTATTTCCACCTCTACTAAGAATTGATTTATTGATCAGCCAATGGTAATAAAAAGAGAATGAAAACATAAAACTATTTAAAAAATAAAAAAACTATGCAAAGGAAAGACACTAGTCTATTCTACCCTACTCCTATCCTACGGTACAAATGGATGAAAAGTGAACTATGTAAAGTCATAATGCCAATGTAGCCATCCTTGTAATCCTAATCCCGCATACATATGTTCAAGATAAAAAATTAGTGACATAGCTTGGAATAAGAATCGACTAAGAGTAGGAAGAATTAAAACATCAAAAACTCTATTTTCCATACAAAAAATGTCATTGTGACAATTCATGGGGAATCGACTCAAGTAAGATATTTCCAACCATGCTTCAATTCTATCATAAAACATTGCACTTCTATTGTATAATTGAAGGAAGGGGTTTGATGGAAAGTAGCATACTGAATGAGAACTGCGCATAGATGTAACGCCCCCAGCCACCAATAGGCCGGGCAACGCCACTACTCTGACACTTCACTTAGCTAAACTAGCTCTAATACCAATTTGTAACGTCCCCAACCACCAACAGGCTAGGCAACTCCATTGAGGAACATACATATATGTATAACATGCATTTCTAATGAATTAAAAAAAAATAACACAGAGTTACTGCTACCATACATACTAAAATGGAATTGACAGTAATTCCTACATGCAATGGAACACATGATAACATTTCAAGAATCACATACATGCATAACATACGCAATTAAGCACATAAATGATACTTATCTTTTAACTGAAGTAAAACCACCAACTGTGTGAAGACCTTCCACGAACCTCCTAGCCTTAGACCACGCTGCTCATTACGCTCAAGAGTAGGTCACCCCCAAGCTGGGACCAACCTCCACCCAGGGCAAGGGAATCCTAGACTAGGCTGAGGTTACAGGAAATTGCATAGTGTAACTGGAAGGATTTTCTCCAGGAGCCTTCTTACACCCACTACTCACGAAATCTCATTCCCCACATGCATGTTCCACCCTGGGAATATGCACCTTCACTATTCCATAGTCCATCGACTGCTCCACTTCCCTTTCAAGGTCTCGACAATAGGTTGAATCAGGAATTCTCAAAGCTTCGTAGCTGGTGTTGGACTCTCTCTAGGAGAAAATCACTTCCCAACAAACTCTTTCACCTGGAGAGAGCTTCTCACAGGCATGACAACCTACCTCTTCAACCACGGGTCTGACAACCCGCCTCTTCAACCAATCTTCAACTCAATTCCAACGAGGTGAGGACAACAACAAAGGTTCAATATAGATCAGGGAATGGCAACAACCAAAAATTTGGTAAGGCATAGTACGACTCAGTTTTGGCAAGTGAAGATATGTTGGGCTTCACAAGAAAACACAGGTTGGCTTCCCCAATTAACAGTTTCATAGGTGCGAGAAGATGCAGAGGTCGACGACTGAGGCCAAACAAGTTAGGCGAGGATTGGAGAATGGGAAGCAAACTCCCCAACAAGATGAATTTCCAGCTTATATTACATGTGCCTGATCTGAGACATGTCGCCCATGAAGCACGTTCCTTTCCATTTGGAAGTCACCCGTCCTCCTAAAATAACTTAGGATAAAAACATATCCTTCTAATCAGTTTTTGGAATAATAATAAATTGTTATTCTCTTGGACTTAAGCTCTTAAGCTTAGCCCCTCTTTCCAACCTCTCAACCCCCTCTCCCTTACCCATCCTAGTGGAAGCTTAGTCCCCCATCACTCTTTCTTCGTGTTTGGTCTACAAGCAACAATGTTTTTATATTACTAATATGAATAGTTACATGTACAAAGACAGGCTCCTAGCCTTTAACATCTAGGCTATACGGCCTAATAACACATAAGATTACCATCTTATAATTTCTCATCTCACCATCCTACAAAACATGTTTACAATTCATAAATACAACTGAGGACCGTCCTTGGGGATATTACAATCCCCTCCCCTTATTTTTGCACTGTCCTCGATGCAACTTATTTACACAACATCAACAAGATTTTCAAGATCTTCAAAAAGATGTGGGTATTCTGCCCACATAGCATCCTCATGCTCCCATGTCATCTCCTTGAGACTGTACCAAGTCCACTGGACCTTTACAAGCCATATGGATCGATTCCATATTTGTTTTCTCTTCCGGTCCAATATGCACACTAGATGCACCTGCAAGACACCTTCTTGCTCCACCTGAATCACATTCCAATCAATTACATGATTAGCATCAGGTATATATTTCTTAAGTACTGAAATAT
>ML788605.1:13847-51470 GCA_009831015.1 Picea engelmannii
CCCAATGCCATCATCCTCCATTAATGGGTATGTATACTATGTATCATTCATTAATGATTATTCTCATAAAAGACCTGGATATAGTTGAAGTGTTCAACAAGATCAAGGAATTCAAAGCCTTGATAAGAGAACCCTTCTGTAAGGAATATTAAGATACTCAGCTCAGATAATGGAGGAGAATATACCTCAAAGGAGTTCGTAAGATTCTGCATAGATGTTGGGATCAAGATCCCTAACAAAATGGTGTCGCTGAAAGGAAGAATAGAACGATTATGGAAGCCGTGAAGACCATGATTCATGATCAAGATCTTCCTATGTGCTTATGGGCAGAAGCAGCTATGGCAACTGTTTATGTACAGAACAGACTATCCCATAGTGCACATGGGTTCAAGACCCCAGAATAAATGTTCACCGGAAAGAAGCCAAAGGTAAGCCATCTCAAAATATTTGGTTGTCTAGTGTTTGTTCATATACCGAAAGAGAAAAGGAACAAACTGGAGCCCTCCGGAAAGAAGGGAATATTTGTGGGATACTGTGAGGTGTCCAAGGACTTCAGAATCTACATACCTGGTCACCACCATATTGAGATAAGCAGGGACGTGACATTTGATGAAGAAGCTGCACTTAAGAAATCGAGAAGATGCCATCTTGAAGAGGTATGTGAAGAGGAACCTGTAAATCCTAGGATGAAAGAATCCGTGAGGGAAGTTCCCAGAGCTGCAGAACCTGTAAAGGAAGTCATAGCTTCCCCTGATGAGGAGACTCTTGAAGATCATGATATAAAAGAAGCTCAAGAAACTCCTCAAATGACCTTCTCCCATAAAAGAAAGCCTGCTTGGGCAAGAGAACTTATTCAAGATGGAGAGAAGTATGGTGCTCCAGAAGGAACCACGAGATAGGTGAAGAAACCAAAGCCATTCTCCAGTTACACGGCTTTGATGTGAAATCTTCTTGATGAAGAACCTACATGTTTTGAAGAGGCCATCCAGAAGAAGGAATGGGCAGATGCCATGACAGAGGAATACCAATCCATAATAAATAATTATGTGTGGGAAGTTGTTCCCAGATCGAAAAGTAAGGATTTTGGCATCATCAAAATGGCTATTCAAGATAAAACATGTTGTTGATGGAAGTATTGAGAAATATAAAGAAATATTTGTCACTCATGGATTTTCCCAGAAGGAAGGAATCGACTATGAAGAGACATTCGCTCCTATGGCCAGATACACTTCGATCAGAACCATTATAGCTCTTGCTGCCAAGATGAAATGGAAGCTGCACCAGATGGATGTGAAGACGACTTTTTTGAATGGTGTCATTGAAGAGGAAGTGTATATAGAGAAACCCCAAGGATTTTAGGTTTAAGATAGGAAGTCTCATGTATGTCGATTGAAGAAAGCCTTATACGGATTGAAGCAAGCTCCCAGAGCTTGGTATGGCCGTATAGACAGTTTCTTGACGAGCTTGGGCTTTACCAAGAGTAAAGAAGATTCTAATCTCTACTTCAAGATCATGAATAATGAACCAGTAATATTATTACTGTATGTGGATGACTTGTTCTTAACTGGAGAAGAAAATCTCATCGTTGAGTGTAAACAGAGACTTGCCGCAGAATTTGAAATGAAAGACCTTATCCTAATGCATTATTTCTTAGGTCTTGAGGTATGGCAGAGTCCGAAAAAAAACTTCCTTAACCAGGGGAAGTACACGGTCAAAATCCTGAAGAGATTCGACATGCTCAAATGCAAGTCCATGAATACACCCATGGAAGCAAAGCTGAAACTGCTGGTCGATACTTCGTCAGACTTGATAGATGCCACTCTGTACAGACACATTATTGGATCGCTGATGTACCTGACAAACACCAGACCAAACATTTGTTTTACAGTGAACACCTTGAGTCAGTTTCTGGTGGAACCCAGACGTGTTCATTTAGTGGCTGCAAAACATGTGATGAGGTACCTCAAGGGTACAATGGATTATGGTCTCAACTATGATGGAGATCATGACTTCACTCTGATTAGATATACTGATGCAGATTGGGCAGGAAGCGTTGCTGACAGAAAAAGCACTTCCAGATGTTGTTTCAGTTTGGGATCAGCTATGATCTCGTGGCAGAGTAGGAAGCAATCCAGTATTTCTCTCAGCATAGCCGAAGCAGAGTACATTGTTGCATGTTCTTCTAGCTGCGAAGCTATATGGCTTCGAAAGTTGCCGACAAGCCTATTTGATTTGGAGATGAGAGCAACCGCGATTCTATGTGATAATCAAAGTTGTATTAAAATGACAGAGAATCCTGTGTTCCACGACAGGTCGAAGCACATAGAGATCCACTATCATTTCATCCGTGACATGGTACAGAGAGGAGCCTTAAAGCTCTAGTACATTAGCACGGATGAACAAGTTGTTGATGTGATGACTAAGCCTCTATCTCATGTAAAGTTTGAACACTTTCGAGATAAGCTTGGTATTGTCCGAAAGCACCTTCCCTGAAAGGGGGAGTAGATGTATTCCTTGCTTCTGACCTCACTGTTAGACGTAAAGCAAGATGAGTCATGCTTCTGACCTCCTTGTTAGACGTAAAGCATGAAACTATGTGATCCTTGCTTCTGACCTTGTTGTTAGACGTAAAGCATGACACCGTGTGATCCTCGCTTCTGACCTCGTTGTTAGGTGTAAATCAAGATGAGTTATGCTTCTGACCTAGTTGTTAGACGTAAAGCATAACGTCGATGGTTCCTTGCTTATGACCTAGTTGTTAGACGTAAAGCATGACGTCGTGTGTTCCTTGCTTCTGACCTCGTTGTTAGACGTAAAGCAAGATGAGTTATGCTTCTGACCTAGTTGTTAGACGTAAAGCATAACGTCGATGATTCCTCGCTTCTGACCTCGTTGTTAGATGTAAATCGAGATGTTGATGTTCCTTTCTTTTGAACTCATTGTTAGACGTAAAGAAAGATGATTCATGCTTCTGACCTAGTTGTTAGACGTAAAGCATGACGATGTGATTCCTCACTTTTGACCTAGTTGTTAGACGTAAAGCGAGATGATGATATTACTTGCTTCTGACCTAGTTGTTAGACGTAAAGCAATATGTGACTGACACTGAGTTGTGATGTTAATCTAGTGTAGTACTGTGATGTGACAGCCTAGTGCTGTGATGAGGTATCATTTTTTACTGATACATGTTTGATGCAGATGATGATAGCATTCTTTTTGAGAATGATGATGTTGTTGATGAAGAAAACTTTTGATGACTCGTAAATGTGCTAGACAATTGTTCAACATGATATTGACGATACTGTCCTCAAGATGCCACCGATGATGCATACCTCTCTCGCCTAATGCTGATGAATACTGATGAAGAATACCCTTCTTGTTAAGGGGGAGTGTTGAAATAATGTAACTGTGAAGAGCATTCTTATTATTATTATTATTTTATTGGATTAAATACCCATTGTGGATTAATCTTGTCATTATTATTATTGGATTAAATCCCCATTGAGGATTAATCATGTCAGTAATTGTATAAGGACCAAATCCCCTTTTGCGGATTGGTCATCGGACAATTATAATGTGCATAATAAGAAGTCGGCCCTGGCAGTTATAATGAAAGGGCCATAATTAATTAAAGGTGGGTTTACCCACCCAGTGTGAGAGTTCGCCCCTGCCAGATGGTGACTCTTCACACGTGCCAGATTGATATAAATAAGAGGCTAGAACCTCACTTCTTACACACACTTCACTTGCTCATTCTCTTATGAGGCAAGATGCAATTACAAGTTGGTGAGAGGAGAAGAAGGGTGGCGCATCTCTTGAGGAGGAATTTTCTGTATTGGTTGAGTTATCTCTTGAACATTGTATAAGCTATTTATGATAAGGAAGTTTTTGCTTTGTTTTCTTCCCCTAGAGGGTTTCCCAGGATAAATGTTGTGTCTCTTGTGGATGTGTATTTCTCAGTGATCTTGTTCTTATTATGCTCTTATCTTATGAAATGCAAAGAAATATAATAATGGCATAAACATTAACAGTAATTCCCTACAGCCTCTACATAGGTCTATGGGTATGAAGCTATAACCATATATCAATGCATGGGCATCACTAGTTCATTAGATGTGAGTGCATGATGAGGATCCTCAAATTAAAACCTCATCATCCTTTAATCTTATAGATCCCCCACAAGGTATCTCACTTCCTGTATGGTTTTCTATTTCCACTTGGGCATCTGAGGTGGCTCATCATCTTCCTGCTAATCATTGGTTACCTCATAATATTCTGAATTATATTTGGAGATCAAATATGAACCATGATCTGAGTGAGTGGATTCATCATCAATGATGTTTGGTGCAAGCAGTGGTACAAAGGTGTCTACATGTGGCTCTGACGATGCATGCAAGGGAGTTTCCTCAAACTGAACATTATGATCAATGATGATCCTATAAATATATGGATCATGTAACATGTAACATTTCACAACATACGTATATCCCATTAATATGCATGTGGTACTCTATGGATCTAATGCTTTCCTCTTTTCATAGGGTACGCGGGCCCATGCACGTGATCCAAATATTTAGAATTTGGTGAATTTTGACTTGTTGTTGCTCCATGTCTCAAAGGAGGTCTAGTCCTTGAAAAATTTGTGAGGAGATATATTTTGAATTTGTTTGGCATAGTTAAGTGCCTCGGCCCAAATATTTGGAGGTAGAGATATTTCATGTAACATGTAATTGGTTATTGTCTTGAGGGATCTATTCTTCCTCTCAACTACTATGTTGTGTTGTCGAGTGTAAGGTACCATGTGTTGTAGTTGTATACCTTCCTCTGAAAAAATATGTTGGACATATCGATTCACACATCCCCCCCCCATTGTCTATGCAGAGGATTTTTATCTTTCTCCCAGACTGAGTCTCTACATGTGCTTTGAAGTATTTGTGATTCTCAAAAACCTTGAAATTATTCTTGAGAAAATATACCCAAGTGTTTCGTTTCTTTTCTTTGTTGATGTATGGATGAGGAAAGGGTCCCATCAAATCACTATGGATGAGCTCCAAAGGATATGAGGTCCTCCAAGACTTCCCTTTATCAAACTTCTCTTGAAGATGTTTTCCAAGAACGCATCCTTGACAAAATCCTTTTGAAAAGTGTATGTTGGGCAAGGCGATGACCATATCTTGTTTTCATAGTTTCTACATGTATTTAAAGTTTATATGACCGAATATATCGTGCCATAATCTACTAGTATCATAAACATGCATCAGTATTAAATCATAATCATATTTAGCAATGAATTTACTGAAAGTATACAAATGATATTGGTGGTTTACCTTGCCAACAACAAGCATGGAGTTATCATGAATATTAGATATGGTTATGAAATTAGGTGTGAACTCCACCCTTTTTCTTGTACCATAATGTCTTCTCTGATAAATGGAGAGTAGATTCACGAAGAGTTTTGGAACATGCAAGACGTTCTCAAAACTTGTGTGTGGGAGTTCTACTCTCCCTTGGCCAATGACCTTAACTAGGGTATCGTCTCCAATGAGGATGGGAGGATCTGTGCATGTAGAAATAGAAGAGATAACATTCTTTGTTTCCGCCATATGGTGGGATCCACTTGAATATAACATCCATGCATTAGGAGAATATTTAATGGAAATAAGGCGGGATCCACCTGAATTTAATATCTATGCATTGGGAGAAGAGTTAATGACAATCATAGCATAATATTTACCTCATTTGGCTTGATCTTTCAACTTCTTTTTTCCAACTTCGGGAATGTGATCCCTAAGGTTGTTCTTCTGAAGAATTTTCACCATCTTATCAATATTCTTCTTCATGCATGCAAACTCGAGATGATAATCGTGGTTGCAATAACTAAATTTGGTATTCCATTTCTTTCCTTTACCACCTTTAGAGCCTAAGGAATCATCAAAGGGTTTGGATGATCCAGGTGGATATCGGTGGCCACCCACCTATTCCAACTGGCTCCTCTTGTCAATTTTTAGTTCAACACATTCTTTTGTACTTCTTTGTAATTGTGGTTTATACACTTCTGGGGTTGTTTGAATCCCTACACATCTTCTAGGTGGATATTGGTGGCCTCCCACCTTATCCAACTGGATTATTTTGTATGTTTTCCTGTCAGCACATCTTTCTGTACTTCCAGGGTCGTTTTGGGGACCTAAATTTTTTTTTGGCGTGCCATATTCAAACTATAGACAGAGTCAAAGTTTCACATCATAATGCATAGTTCTTGAAAAGACCTTTCCAACGGGCTATCAGGCACCTAAAATGGATATTGTATGCAAAATTTATGACCTCGGGAAGTTAATGTTCTAACTTACCCAAACAGGTCCCACATGAATTTTGGCAGTTCATCTCCTAGGGTTAGTTTTTTGGATGTCTAGGGTTTTGGCATTCATTTTTATCATAAAAAGGCATTCAGAGCCTAATTGTTATCATATTCTTTGAATGAGCATAGTTGTCACATCTCTTCTCAGAGATCAAGTTGCCACCATTCTAGCGAGTCTTGCACTCTATATTGTTACAGTCTCTTTACAATTCTTTCATTAATAGAAATCAAGTATTGTTGTATTTCTCTATTTCTGGCAATTTTCATGAGTATTTCATTTTAATATTTCTTCTTTCATTTCGTTCTGAAAATAATTTGGATCATTGGAGTACCCATCCTTCTTTAGCTTTCCATGCGCCTTTCCCTTTCCTTTTTGATTGGACTTTGAATTGGAAGTGTTTTTTATTTCATGTACATTATCTCCCTTGATTATCCCCATTTTGATGAGTTTATCTTGCTCATGTGTGAGGCCTTAAATAAACTTATCCATTGTCATCATTTTATAGGTTGATCCTAAAGTGAATCTGTTTGTATGAAACGATGAGACGAAAACAACATAATCTAGACAAAGTTTTTCTAGGATAGAAAGGATTAATTAACTATGTTAAGTGTATTTTTCTATTCCACATCCCTTTAGATGAATGAGGAGGGGCTTGAAATTTGTAAATAAGTCATGGATGTTGTCAAAATTCCTCAGAACTAATGACTTTATCTCGACCTTGAGCATATGGCCTCTCATTTCATCCTTTTTGCTAAAGAGAACCTCCAACTTTGTCCCAATCACATATGGTTGGTAAAAGATTCAATGTGAAACATAATCCTAGGGGAAATGGATAGACAAAGGAGGTTTTAAGCCTCATCCATGCAATTGAGATACATGTTCTTATCAATAGTAGAGGTTGTCTCAATGATGCAGAACCCCACCCACTATTGGGGCTTGCACGACCTCCCTGTTTAGGATCGATCGACTTCAAGAGTTGAAACAACTCATAGGCTCTTTCTGAGCCCTCAAAATCACTACACATGCCTTGAACTTATTTCCCGAATGAAAAATATGTCTTTTAGGGGTTCCCAAGCACTAGCGATCCCTACCTGGGACAGTGGGAGAAAAATCATGGGCTAAAGCTCAAGTCTTCGAAGAATTCAGGACTTTAGAGCTATCAAGCTTCAGGAGTCCCAATAGAATAGGACTCCAATTCTTCCGAACACCAAAATAATGGAGCTATGAACCACATTAGGGATCAACGACTCACAACATCCGCTCCAATCTATGGCGAGGATTTACTTCATGAATTCATGCTTTGACAAGTCTTCCCATTCCAACGCATCATTCTCCCAGAAGGATAAACTCCAAAGAAGATTGGAAAACTCTTATTATCCTACCATATTGATGGCTTATACCCCACTCTACAGCTTCGGGCTTCGGGGTTCTTCGAATTTCCATTCCACAGTTCTGTGAAAGTGTCAGATTGGAGAACACACACAGTGAAAAAATCAATGATCCATGCCTTCTCGTCGACCAATGACCACGATTTTCTCAAGGAATCTGGGTTTCAAGAGTTCTGGATGTCTAAAACTTGCAATATTCTAGAGTGTCGAACTGGCAAACTTGCGAAGGATCCAAATCAACGGTCCCTACGTCTCGATAGGTGGATGGCCTCAATTTTATCTGGGCTTTGAGAGTTTGGAGATTCACACAACGTGACCCCTTGTATCTCCCGAATGTTGAAATTCTAAAGGACCTCTCCTTCCTCCACATGTCCTCCTTCATATTAACGGATAGGATGAATCCCATGGTTTGGGACTTCAGAAATCCTTGCTTCTAAGAGATATTTCACTCCTTTCCCCCTGAGTACTAGCTCTCTGGATCTACTGCCACATGTCCTTGGGAATTGGATGGTCGTTATTATCTCTGGCCTTCAGGGATCCTGATTCCTCGACACTCTATTCTCCAAATCTCCCGAATACACGAAGTCTGAAGGAATTCAAAGGTTAACCCTTGTGAAAATTCTCCATATCTAAAGGTGATGAGAGATCATGGATCCTCTCGAACAGATATCGTTTGTTCTATCCTTAAAACCAATAAACTCCTCCTCCTTAATTATTTTGACCACTGTCCTTCCTGAGCTTTGTTCCTTGAGGTATTTTAGACCCCTGGCGCACTCCTTGTGTCCTTTGAACTTCTGAAATATTTTGGACTTAGAGATTTTTTTGAAAATCTTCCTACACACTCCTTTTGCTCATCCTCTCTGAGATTTCTTAAACACTTTGACTAAGTGTTGGCCCGATGCACACTTTGCACAGGTCTTGTTCAAAATTTTATCTCCACCGAGTGATTATGCACTCCTTGCACTTCCTCTGCAAATTTTCACACTACCTCTTCTAAGATTCTGAGTCAATATTGACTCAGCCTTCGCACTCCTTGTGGGCACTATGCATTCCTTGCACCAGAACTCTTAGAAGAGAAACAATTTAAACCTATAGAAACATTAACAATTCACACATCTAAATGTGAAATACATACTAGGGCACATAAAACACATCAAACAGAAAGAAACATCACATGTACTCAATTAAATCAGATGAACACAACAACATACATTTGGAATCAAACCTATCTGTGTGTATTCCTTCAACAAAGTATGAACATGGACACATATATCTCTCTGCAACTCTCTACAATAACTAGCAACAACAAAAATAACATCCAGGAGCCTCATTTGGGCATCGGTTACATATATTTATATACGGAGAGGCTTCTCTAGCCTTCCTTCCGACTATATTAGTGATATCCTATCATATTTAATACATTCATCTACTAAGGACTATTACATTGAATGAGCATTTACAAACTAGATAAGAACTGGTGCTCGAAATTTGTCCAACCCTATAGATAATTAAGATGATTACAAATTTTGGAAGCCTTATTTGATGGATCTTGCCTCAAAACATTTAAAATATTTAATTTAAAACACTTTCAAAATATCAAAATAACGCTCTCTCCTTGGGATCAAAACTGATTTGAAATGTGCACGTTGGGTGCTGAGTTGTCCTCCACTTGACCTCTTTAATTTTTTATGGCAATGCTCCTGCATCATACTCCTCTGGAAAAAAATATTCATGGGCTCACATCCATGAGCTCCTATATGGTTTTTCCATGCTTCTGAATATTAGGTTTAGTTACCCAAATAGTATCCTCTGCGAGGTGATCCTTCCACTTCACCAGGTACTCAAAGTTTTCCTCCTGGTCTTTTTACCAATCCTATGATCTATAATTTTCTCCATCTGTGGCTTTTCTGTTGTGGGAATTTTATTTTCCCATTGTATCTCCTTCTGATCATGTATCCCCTCTGTATCATCCATTATGTATGGGTAGATATCTGTAACATTGAATATGGGTGATATTCCCACATATTTTGGTAGCTCAATCTCATAATTATTGGCAACAAATTTTCTGAGGATTTTACATGGTCCTATTCTCTTCATCTTTAATTTGTTATATGTTTTTGTTGGAAACCTTTCTTTCCTCAGGTGTGATAAGACTTGATCTCCAACTTCGAAATGAACCTCTCTCCTTTTCTGATCAATTCATCTCTTATACTTTTGATTGTTATCCTATAGTTGTCCCTTTATATGATCATGAAGCTTTTGCATCTCTACAACAAAGTCTTCTTCTCCTGCACTTCGGAACTCATCATGTCTCAAATATCTCAACTCCTAAATTCCTCTCAGATGCATCCCATACACTATTTGAAATGGACCTTTTCTAGTGCTTCAGTTCAGAGAATCATTATAAGCAAACTCTTCCTGGGGAAGAATGTGTTCCCAATAAATGTGATGTTCAGTGACTAAACTTCTCAACAAATTCCCTAAACTGTGATTTACTACTTCAGTCTGTCCGTCTGTCTGAGGGTGATATGTTGAACTAAAGTACATATTTGTCCCCATATTCTTCCATAGATTTCTCCAAATGTGTCCCACAAACTTGGTATCTCTTTCTGAGACTATACTTCTGGGCAAGCCATGCAATCTCACAACCTCCTTGAAAACTAAATTGGCTATGTGAGTAGCATCACTAGTTTTATGGAATGGTATGAAATGTGCCATTTTTTAAAATATATCAACCACTACAAACATGGAATCACTCCCCCTCTTGGTTTTTGGCAATCCCAACACAAAATCCATTCTTACAGTATCCCATGGCATGTCTGGAATAGGTAATGGCTGATACAGACTAGATTTTTGTTGCTTCCCTTTTGCATATTGGCAGACTCTACATTCGTCCACAAATTTATTCACATTAGAGCTCATACTTGGCCAATGGTATGAATAACTCAGTTGTGCATAAGTCTGATAATGGCTGAAATTTCTAGCCAATCCTCCATTGTGATTTTCTTTCAACAGGTTGTCTCTCATTGAGAATTTTGGAATACATAGTTGGCTTCCTTTGAAAAACAGTCCATATTGGATTAAATACTCTATCCACTGACTTTTTTCCCTTAGAAAAGAGTTTTCACATGCTTCGTTATCGTCTTTAAGATTTGGATATTCACGATACATTCCCTTAAGGTGTTCAAACCCTAAGGCCTCCACTTGAAATTCTTTCATAATCAGACATCTCCTACTCAAAGAATCAACAACTTTGTTAGCGCTACCACTAATGTACTTAATAAAAAAAGTAAAATTCTACATGAATTATACCCATTTATCATGTGTTTGGTTCAATTTCTCCTATCTGGTTATAAATTGTAAATCATGATCGTCACTATAGAAGACAAACTCCAATGGAACAAGGTAGTTCCTCCATTTTTTCAAAGCTTGTATTACAACATAAAACTCCTTATCATATGTGGAATACTTTCTCTTAGTGTCATTCAACTTCTCAATGAAATAAGAAACACGCTTATTGTCTTGGATTAATAGTGCACGAATAGCTACTCCAGTTGCATCACATCTCACTTGAAATGTCTTCTTCAAATCTGGCAGAACCAGAATCGGTTGTGTTGTTATCTTCTCTTTCAACACTTTGAATCTTTTTTAATCTTTTGTTGTCCAATTAAAATATTGGTGCTTTTTATTTATGGTGTCAAGTATGGGTGCACAAATGCCATTGAAATTCCTAATGAATTTTCTGTAAAAACTTGATAATACATGGAAGTTTCTCACCTAAAATATGCTTCTCGAAGAAGGCCATTATTTGATTTCTCTTACTTTATATGGATCCATCTTAAACTCATTTGAAGAGATCACAAAACCCAATTATATGAGTTATGTCTTCATGAAAGAGAATTTCTTCAAATTTATTAGCAGCTTCTCCTGCTGCAACCTCCTCAACACTAGCTTCAAGTGTCTCAAATGTTCTCCTTCAGTCTTGCTGAAAACTAAAATATCATCTAAATACACAATTAAAAACTTACCAATGAAATCTTTGAGTACCTCATTCATCGATCTCATGAATGCACTTGGGGCATTCGTCAATCCAAATGGCATGACAAGCCACTCATACAATCCTTCATTCGTTTTGAATGTTGTCTTCCATTCATCTCCCTCTCTCATTCTTATCTGATGATAGCCACTCTTCATGTCTATCTTGGAAAAATAATTTGCTCCACTTAAGAAATCCATCAGATCATCCATTATGGGTAAAGGAAATCTATACTTGATGGTGATCTTGTTGATGGCTCTAGAATCTGTGCACATTCTCCAGCCTTCATATTTCTTTGGACTTAACATAGTTGGTATTGTGCATGGACTCAAACTTTCTCTAACCAAACCTTTATCCAACCACTCTTGGACTTTATTCTTGACCTCTTCATTCTCTTGAGGTGTCAACCTATATGATTCTTTATTTGGAAAACTCTCTCTTGGAATAAGGTCAATGTGGTGACTAATACTCCTAATGGGTGGTAAATAATGAGGTAACTCATCGACCATGATATCATCAAAATTATCCAACAATTATTGAATATCTATAGGTATATCATCCACAGAAGTTGTTGTAAGGATGACTTTGGGCTTCCTCACCACAACAAAGTGCATCTCCTATTCTTTCTTGACTCCGTTCAAGAGTTCCTTCCCAATCATGAGAAGTATTCTTGGGATATATTCTTCCTTCACTCTCTTATCATCCATTGGTAGCAACATATGTGTACGACCATTCTTATCAAGGGTGCAAGTATTTTTTCTCCCATCATGTATGAAATTTTTGTCATATTGCAACGGTCTTCCCGAAAAAACATGACAAACGTCCATAGGTATGACATCTCACATAATTTCATCTTTATAACCTCCTATCTTAAATTTAACATTGCATTATTGACTTACCATGACTTGGTGTCCCTTATGCATCCACGATACTATGTATGGGCCCGTATGTGAAATTGTCTCCAACTCCATATTTTCCAACATTTCTTTGGATACCATATTATCAATACTCATGTTGTCTATGATTACTTTGCATACCTTTTCCTTGGTTTTGCAAGTAGTATTGAATATATTGTTTCTATGAACTGGCTCATTTTCTTCTTTCTCTGGTTTTAAGAGAACCTTCCTCATCATGAGGGATTTTCCATCTTCTGGTGCTTCTACCTCTACATTCCTCCTCTATGCTTCGAAAATGTCATCTTCTCCACCTCCTTCTTTATTCCTCTTAGAACATTCCCAAGACATATGCCTTGTCTTTCCACAAGAATAACATTTCACTTCTCCTCCTCTGCCTCTTCCTCTTCCTCAAGAAAAAGAGTTTCTCCCACCATATTTTCCCTCATGGGAATTGATGTAGGAGCATCACTCCATCCAACCAGCCGACTCAGCGCATTCAAGGAAGAGAGGTGCCAATCCTCTCACATTTTGAATTTGAAATTGTATTAAATGTATGTAAGTCTGGTAGAGACAAAGTCATGCCTTTGAGCAGGCGTTAGGTAAAAGTAGCCTTTAATGGTTTTAAGGCTAGATCTGGCTCTGATCTGGACTAGACAGCTTAGTCAATGTAAATTTAATGTAATTGAATAGAGTAGGTGAGATGGAGGGAAGATCTTGAAGAGCCCTCTCATGTAAAAGATCTTGGATATTATTTTGAAAAAAAAAAAAGGTATTTAGGAGAGCTTTGCGTGAGAGTCTGTGAGAGTAGCACAGATAGAGAAGAGAGGAGAGCTAAGACTCTGTTGCAGTCCGAGCTCAAACCACATTGTAAAGAGGCATTTCTTGATTAATACAAACAGAAGCAGTTTTTCCTGCATGATATTCTGTGTGTGATGAATGTCTTTATGTGTTGATGATATGTTGTAGATGTATATTGTAGATGTGCATTTATAGGTTATAGGAAGAAGCAGTTGTCTCTTGAGTTCTTTGATATTCAGGTCTGGGTTCTTTGAGGCTTCATACATGAGTGCATGACAGAACACTGCAGGTTCTGAAAGCCAGTGCAAGGAGTGCACTTCTGAATTCTGTGGATTCAGACAAAGACGTGCCAGGAGGGCACACCAGCCGAAGTCATTGGCTCAAGGAGGAAACCTCAAGGTTGTTGAACACCTTGGAGGTAAGACTGTGTAAAGGAGGAAACAGTAGAAGACAGAATCACTGAGGGGTTATGTAGAGCTCTGCTAGGAGGGCATTGAGCACATGCATAGAGTACAGAGAAGAAATCCATTATGGGTCCAAGGAGAAATTAAAATCACTGAGGATTATAGAAGCTCTTCCAGGAGGGAATTGAGCGGGTATTAGAGTGCATAGGAGAACTCTATCTTGAGTTTAGAAAGAAGACAGAAATGTTGAACGTTCTATAGAGCTCTGCCAGGAGGGCATTGAGTGAGTGCAATAGTGCACAGAAGAACTCTTTTGAGTTCAAACAGAAGAGAAGCATCCAAGGAAGAAGACCTTAATAAGGTTGTTGAACACCCTACAGGCTCAGCAAGGAGTTCTTGAGCAAGAAGTTTCCAGAGTGAAATTACATCCTTTCAAGGAGAGAAAGGGACAGAGACTTTAGAAGTCTGAGCAACAAAGAAACTCAGTACGGATAGCACCTTCATGTGTGCAGGGATCCTACAAGGAGTGCAAAGGTCAAAGAATCCTTTAAGGATCCAAGGAAGACCAAGCTCAAGAGAAACAGTGCCTTTGTGCACAGAGCAATAGCTTCAAGGAGTGCAGGAAGTTGGGGGAACCCTTCAAGGTTTCATAGTCTCGAAGACCATGAGGGAAAGCATCTTCAAGAACGCAGGCGAGACCAAGGATACAGGGTTTGTAGAGAAACAAAGGCTGATACCTTTGATACTTTGGAAATATTCCAAGGAGGAGGAAGAAGCGAAAGATCAGAAGGGAGCTACATTTGCCGTGGATTCGGAGCTGGAGAGGAAGATCTGGACCGTTGAAGTTTCACATCCAGGTGGCGCAGAAGAGCGCAGTAGAAGAGAGAGATCTGGGTCAACAGATCTAGAACAGATATTCAATAACCATCAGATCTCAAAGGAGCTGCATGAGATTTAATCTCGTATGCACAGAGGAGAGGAACCATGAAATCCCGAAAGGATCAAGATCGTCCATCGTTGAAGAGGACGCATGGCAGTAATCTAAGGACCCATCAGGGTTTTGGATATTGCGAGTCTGAGAGGTAAGAGTCGGGAGGGAGGAAGTCTTGACTCACAAAGTACTGAAGACATCAGAGTCATCCATCTAGGAGGACGTGTGTCATGAGATCCTCATATCTTGAGGATTCGGCATTGGAGAGAGAAATAGGGAAGTCTTTTGACTTCACGACTTGTGAAGTCTCGAAGGAATCGGGACTGTCCATTTTGGAGGATAGGTGGAAGAGATCTTATTCATATTGCGGATTCGAGTATCGTGAGATGGGAGGCGGAGACCTTTTCTCTACAAAGTTTTGAGTCGCAAGATCGTGATGCGATCTGAACCATTGATCGAGGAGAAAAGGAGAGCCATGAGATTTGGCGTCTCGATACATCATGTATCGGAGGTTCGGGGTTTTGAGGAACTTCTTGAGGACTATAGAAGTTTTGAAGTGTCGAGTGCCGAGGGCTTGGGAGAACATACGTGACGTCCATCAGGTGGGGACTGTGGGGTTGACAGGTGGACAATCGTCACCTGGGAAAGGATTCAACACCCTATTGACTTCTCATGCTTCGTGTTCTCGTAAGAAAGGACCACAAAGGCTCAAAAAACCAACTCACGAAGTTACAAGCCACGAGAAGTACTGAAGGAGTCAAATATTCCCCTGACTTTCATGTCTCAGAGTCTTGAAAAAGAGAAGAAGGAAGGTTCAATCCTTCAACTCGCGAAGCTGCGAAGTTGCGAGAGGTGCTAGTTGTTAGCCCTAGCCGGTGGTCGCTGGTAGAAGCGCTAGTGAGAAGGGGCTATACCCATATCGTCATCTTGGGTATTGGGAGGTTGGAAAAGAAGAGTCAAGGGTCTTTGACTCATGAACTCGTGAATTGCGAGTTGCAAAAGGCACTTGTGCCAAGGCCAGTTATGGTCGTGTGAGGGTGAAGCTCGCGCCTAGTGCTTGTTCGCACAGGTGGAGTTTCCGAAGGACCTGTGGATTTGTTGAAGGTTCTAGAGGGAATAAAAGGAGCCACTTTGGCTCAAGGATATTTGAATGATCCTATGAGTGGATCTCGGGCTTTGGTTCGGGGGATCTATGCCAAGTGGTATCAGAGCCTGACTCTGTTTGTATATTGCAGGAAGATGAGGTAGAGAAGATAGAGGAAAACACTCTGATACACATCAAGTGTGGTATCAGAGCGAGACTTTGCCATATGTTTAAGGAAGAGGAGATAGAGGAAAAGTAAGGTAGAGTGTTGAAGCTCTATGAAGATTGTTGCAGGTACACAGCAGTCCAGAAGAAAGTGAGAGGACTGTAGAGGATGCCGAAAGCACTCAGGGTTGCAGAGTGGCAGTAGGTTTTCTAGGAGGGTAAACAGAAGGTAGGAAAATGGCTATTGAAGGCCATAGACAAGGTGGAAAGAAGAACTGCCAGCATCCAAGCAAGGATGCAGTGAATAAAGAGCTCGTTGAGATAAGGGCGAGGATGGAGAAACTTGCTCTGCATATGCAGCAGGATTCAAGATCACATTGGGTGTATGAATGGCCCATGAAGACAAAGGTAAAATGGCCAGTCAGGGAATTGGTGGCTAGAAGACAGCAGAGGCTAATGAGAGTATGGTTGAGGCATGTTAAAAGCCTCAAGGATGAACAAACGGAAATGGTTCAGATATGTGAACCAGAGGCTGGGATAAATCTCAGTGATGAGGATGAAGTGAGATCACTGGATGATCTCATAAACTATCAAGAGGGTAGAACAAAAATTCCCAATTACCAAGAGGGCAATGAAATGAGGTCGTTGCGAGATCTCATAGACTTTCAGGAGGACAGGGAGGGAATTTTGCATTGCTAGGAGGGCAATGAGATAAGATCACTGCGGGATCTCATAGATTGCCAAGAGGGCAGGATCGGAAATTCATATTTCCAGGAGGGCAATGAGATGAGATCTGAGGATCTCATAGACTACCAAGAGGGCAGCAAAGAAGAAATCCCATACTACCAGGAGGGAAAGGGAGAGAATATGAGCTCAGAGTTGAGTTCCTATCAGCAAGGACAACTGACAGATAAGGAGGATCAGAGGAATCTTCTGATGTTTGGGGGAATTGGGATATTCCTGCCACATCGCCCAGGGGAGGAAAAAGTCTATGTTGTTGAAGTAGCAACAGAAGAAAGACAGCTAGAAAATATTGTCATGAAAGAAGAATTGGAGCAGATATCAAAAGCTACCCAAGTAGAAGAAGGAAATAAGTATTCTGAGGAATTGCTCAAAATTTTCAGCAAGGAAGTTGAAATGACTGCAGCACTGAAGCTTGCAGTAGGAGAAAAAGAAGAGGAAGAAGACAACAAAGATTTTGCTGAGCTGTATCAAGAGTTTGAAGCCCTAGAGAGAAGGGTGAAGGTGAAGGGCATGCACATCCAATAGATCAGGTTGGAAGCAGATGAAGGTGAATTCCAGTCTGAGGAGCAGCTGGAGAGAGCTGGAGATACACCAGCAGGAGAGTTGGTAGCAACAACACTGTCACAGGGAGAAGCTGAGTAGCAACTCAATAATGAGATTGTAGAATTGGAATCTACCACAGAGTGGCAAGTTAAGACCACAAGAGGTGGAGGATATGTCATGGGGGATCATGATGATCTGCCCATTTGCAGAGAATAAATGTAGCCGAGGAGACTGCATGAACAGAGACAGCCACTGGAGCAGCTGGACGAGGAGATAGAACAGCTCAGAAAGTTGATGTTGAAATCAGCAAAGGAGATCAGCAGAGGGAAGCTAAGCAGCAAAGAGACTAGAATGGAAGCAGCAACAAAGCAACAGCAGTAGTAGAGAGATGGAGTAGAGATATAGCTCCAAGGGACTGTTTGGGATCCAGGAGGATTTCAACAGTGGTGTTGGGGAGCTCATGAGGAGGAGCTCATGAGCAGGAGCTCATGAATTTTTCACAGCAGAGGAGTATGATGCAGGAGCATCACTATAGCCAACCATGTGCCAGCCAGCCAGCCCACTCAGCGCATTCAAGGAAGAGAGGCACCAGTCCTCTCACATTTTGAATTTGAAATTGTATTAAATGTATGTAAGGTTGGTAGAGCCAAAGCCATGCCTTTGAGTAGGTGTTAGGTAGAAGTAGCCTTTAATGGTTGTAAGGCTGGATCTATCTCCAATCTAGACTAGACAACCCATTCAATGTAAAGTTAATGTAATTGAATATAGTAGGTGAGATGGAGGGAAGAGCTCGAAGAGCCCTCTCATGTAAAAGATCTTGGATCTTATTTTGAAAAAAAAAAAAGTAGTTAGGAGAGCTCTGCGTGAGAGTCTGTGAGAGTAGCGCAGATAGAGAAGAGAGGAGAGTTGAGACTCTATTACAATCCGAGATTTGATGTTCAATATGTAAAATTCCTCAGTGGACTCCTTCAATCACAAGCCTTTCTTTCTCAATTTCTGCAATCTTCTGAATAGATTTATCTTATAGTCTTTTAGTATTAACTTAGATTTTAATTTAGCTACCATCCTATCCCAACTTTTGATTTTTTTCTTACCTTTGTATCTTCTGTCGGCTTGTAGTTCATCCCACCATATCATTTCATGTCCCTTCAGTCTAGTAACAACATGCTTCACTTTATTTTCATCATCGATCTCCTTATAGTCGAAGTACTTGTCTAAATCTCATATCCATTCTAGAATATCCTCAACATCCAAGTTCCCTGCATACATCAGGACTTCTATTTTTGCTTTGGACCCCATTTTTACAACATCTTTGAACAAGCATTCCTCTGCACCTCCTTCTACTTCCATTTCTTCACTCTTGACTCCACTGATTTCCCCAGCATCAGGTTATCTTCTCTGTGTTGTCTCCCTGGCATCTATTCTCGTATGGAGTTTCCTCATCTCTCATTCCATAGTTGGATTTGCTACAGGTCTCTCCCTGTGTCTTCTGGGCATCATGGTTCTAAAATTTATTTCACACAGAGATTAATTTGGGATCTAATACCACTTGATGCAGAGCCCCACCCACTCCTAGGGCCTGCACGACCTCCCTATCTAGGATCGATCGACTTCGGGAGCTGAAACAACTCGTAGGCTCTTTCTGAGCCCTCAAATTCACTACACGGGCCTTAAAACTTCTTTCCCAAATGAAAAATCCACCTTTCGGTGATTCCCAAGAACTAGCAAGCCCTACCTGGGACTGTGGGATAAACCTCAAGTCTCTAAGGAATTTGGGACTTCGTATCTATCAATCTTTGGGAGTCTCAATAGAATAGGACTACAATCCTTCTGAACACTGAAA
Organism: Picea engelmannii; assembly: GCA_009831015.1. Classification (NCBI taxonomy): domain Eukaryota; kingdom Viridiplantae; phylum Streptophyta; class Pinopsida; order Pinales; family Pinaceae; genus Picea; species Picea engelmannii. Next base: position 33,036 of record ML788605.1, read on the forward strand.
TAACAAAGTGTCGAACCACAACAAGGATCAACGAATCACAACATCCACTCCAATATATGGTGGGTATTTACTTCATGAATTTGGTCTTTGAAAAGTGTTCCCATCCTAGCATAGTGTGCTCCCGGAGGGCCGAACTCTGAAGAATATCGGGCAGCTCTTATTCTCCTACCAGATCGATAGTTGATACCCCACTCCACAGCTTTGGTCTTAGGCTTTCTTTGAATTGACACTCCACAGTTCCTCTAGAGTTTCAGACCTATGAATACACACAGTGAGAAAATCAATGGTCCACACCTTCCTTTCAACCAATGGCCATGATTTACTCTGGGACTCTAGGCTTCGGGAGTTCCAGATGTCTAACACTTGCAATCCTCCAGAGCGTTAGACTAGAGAACTCGTGAAGGATCCAAATCAATGGTCCCTATGTCTCAATATATGTATGGCCTCAATTTAATCTAGGCTTTAGGAGTTCAAAGATTCACACAACATGACCCCTTGTATCTCTTGAACATCAAAATGTTGAAGGACCTATCCTTCCTCCACGTGTACTCCTTCAGATTAACGGCTAGGATGAATCCCACAGTTCAGGACTTTGGAAATCCTTGCTTCCAAGAAATATTTCACTCCTTTCCCCCAGAGTAATATCTCTCTGGACCTTTGGATCTACTGCCACGTGTCGTTGGGAAGTGGATAGTCATGATTAGCTTCGACCTTTAAGGATCCTGATTCCTCCACGCTCTATGCTCCAAATATCCCTAATACATGAAGTCCAAAGGAATTCAAAGGTTAAACCTTACGTAACTTCTGTAGATATGATAGTGATGAGAGATCATGGATCCTCCCAAATGGATCTCATTCGTTCTACCCTTAAAACCAATAAATTCCTCCTCCTTAAGTATTTTGACCGCTATCCTTTTTTATCTTTGTTCCTTGAGGTATTTCATACCTCTGGTGCACTCCTTGTGTCCTCTGAACTTCTGAAATATTTTGGACTTAGAGATTTTTTTGAAAATATCCCTATGCACTCCTTGTTCTCGTCCTATTTTATATTTCTTAAACACTTTGACTAAGTGTCGACCCGATGCACACTTTACACGGGTCTTCTTCAAACTTTTCTCTCCACCGAGTGACTGTGCACTCCTGCACTTCCTCTGCAAAGTTTCATGCTACCTCTTCTGAGCTTCTGAGTCAATATTGACTCAGCCTTCGCACTCCTTGTGGGCATGATGCACTCCTTGCACTAGAACTATCAAAAGAGAAACAATTGAAACTTATAGCAACATTAACATTTCACACATCTAACTGTGAAATGCATATTCAGGCACATAAAACACATAAAATAGAAATAAACATTGCATGTACTCAACTAACTCAAATGAATACAACAACATACATTTGGAATCAAACCTATCTTCTTGTATTCCTTCAACAAAGTGTGTACATGGACTCATACAACTCTTTGCATATTTCTACAACAACTAGCAACAACAACAATAACATTCAACAACCTCATTTTGGCATTGTTTACATATATTTATACATGGAGAGGCTTCTTGAGCCTTCCTGCCGACTATCTTAGTGCTATCCTATCATAGTTAATACACTCATCTACTAAGGACTATTACATTGAATGAACATTTACAAACTAGATAAGAAATGATGCTCGAAATTTGTACAACCATACAGATAATTAATACAATTACAATCTTCGAAGGCCTTATGTGATGGATCTTGCCTCAAAAGATTTAAAAGATTTAATTTACAACACTTTCAAAATATCAAAATAATGTTCTCTCCTTGTGATCAAAACAGATTTGAAATGTGTGCGTTGGGTGCTTATTTGTACTCCACTTGGCCTCTTTAATTGTTGATGGCCATGCTCTTGCATCACTCAACCCCTATAACTGGTTAGAAAAATGGGTGTGCTCATTTCACCATAGACAATATAGAAATATTGTCACCCAACCATAGGCACAAAGGCCACCCTTGAGCACCTTAACCTTGATAGATAGAACAATTATGATAGTAGACCAATAACCAACCAAGGATAGTGCACCAAAGATAACCAAATACCAAGAAGAAATTCCAAACCAATAGCCCAAGACAAAGTCACTATTGTAGCAGTTGCAGTTCTCCTTCACTCATGCGCACTACTTGTCCTTATGAAATTGTGAGTGAGTGTTTCCAAATGAGTTGTAATGCCCTATATTTATACTACTCCATCTTAACTGGCTAGGTTGACCTCTCTTCTTGGGGGATAATAACTCAATATTAATTTATTCTCTTTAGTCGACTTGTCTTCTAGGGTGATTGTCTGAATCTTTAGGGTTTCTCTAGCTTTCCACAATATTATAGTCTCATCAAAGGTTACACGTGGATGTTAATACCTCCCACAACTATCATAATATCAACACTCCCTCCTATATAGGGAGGTATTAAAGGAAATAGTCCTAAGCACAAGAATACCATTCAACCCGTAGCATCGTCATAGCCACACAGGATATCTCATGAGCACCATCATCACTATCCAACTAGATAGTCTCCATGGAAATCAAAACAATTCCATTCAATAGAACACAATTGTGTCTATTCATAGTAGTATACAACTACTATCCAGTGGTGTTACACATTATTTTGTTCACCCCGGTGATCCATTGACAACATGTGTTCATGTTCCCAAAAAGAGCCTTTCTTCATGAGGAAAGTGATTGACTTTCTCTTCTAAAAAACCCTATTAAGGAAGGTCGTTGTGAGTTGCACCATATGTAGAGTGTGATGATGCCTGATCATCACCCTCTGCTCTAAATTCGGGTTATGACATCTCTGCAAGCTACTCTACAGCTAGGGTGTGACGATGTCAAAAGACTTAGAAAAGGTCAAGTTTCACGAAATTTCTAGAAGGGGATCTTCTAGAAGATGAGGTGGCATTTGTATGGTTGGGATATTACTCGCTTCTTTGATTTGGTGGGATTATCCTAATCTCTTCAACCATCTCTCTTTCCCTTATATAAAGAGGGATTTATCATGGAAAATTCTAAGTTTAATGAAGGTTTAATAGGCTAAGATTGTATGGAGAGTTATGCATTGGATCATGCTTGAGAGCCTCATTTTAATTCATCAAGTCATTGTGGATCTTCCTCATTCAATATTGGAGCAAGTGTGTGTGTTGGAGAAAACGGTCATTGAGAGGGGACCTTGCAACATCAAGGCTTTGGTTGTAATCTCCACTTTCACTTTAATATAATACAGTGGTATGTTTCTTTCCCATAAAACTTGTCTTGTTTTATTGTATGATTCCTTGATCACATGCATAAGTTCTTGTTGAGTATTTGGATTGCTTTCACTTTGGTTGGCTTGTGTTCCCTTACAGATTCAATATCACAGGAGCACTAGAGTGGATCTAGGATGACAATGTCAAGAGGAAGCGACATTTAAATGGTATGTTGTCTATCTCTTGTTAGCTAGTAAACTCAATAGTTAGAGCTTAGGGAAAGTGTCACATTTTGTTATGTTTTGTTCTAGATCTAGGTGGATCTAGGGAGATCTGTTTGTGTCCACATTTAACGATAAGTCCCATAGAAAAATTGGCAACCATAGGTGGATCTAGGGAGATCTGTTTATGTTGCACTGTGCTCTACCAGTATCCTGCGATGACCTTAACTCATCTTACTATGTCCCATACCTAGCCTGCGATGACTCCTGTAGATTTTGTTGGAGTGAGTCAATTTTCCTGTTATCACCCAGATTTTCCTTAGTTGTCTGGGATGAACTTCTTACGCCCATGTTTGATTGATTACTGAGTGTAAATTTTTCTCTTGATTGGTTTTCAGTGATTGAAAGTCTTTCTTTGCATTTTGCAATTTTTTGCTCGTGCTCATTGTCACAAGGATATAATCTCAGATCTTGATCTGGGTGCTTGTTTGAAAAAGGGTCTTTAGTTTGTTTTAAGTTTTGGATTAATTTTGTTTGTCATATTGGTTGTTTATTAAGAAACACTTTTTTCTTGCATATGACAAAAAAATTTATTGTCTTTTTCATTTTTTCCTATATTACGAATTTGATTTGGGAATTGTGCTGAGAATGTCTTGATTTTCTTGGATTACATTTTCCTTTCATCATCACACCTCTAATTTTTTTTCGTAAAGGAAGAACTTAATTCATTTACTCTTTTTAGTAATCTTTTATAATGAAATTTTTACATTCAAAATATTGTAAAGAGAAGAATTAGAAAATTTTGTAGTTCGTGATTATTTGGAATTGTGTTCATTCGAAATTAAGAAATTGCAGTTCGTAGATTTTTGTACTTCAAAAGAAATACCTTCTCCCTACTGTAACTAGAGTTCATTGAATTGAAACATTTCACATTCATATATTTTTTGCATTTTATTGGATCAAGGTTGCAACTTCATTAGTTTCACTTCCATCTCCCTTTTTGAGTAAGCAATAGCCTCTAAAAGACAGCATAAATTTAAAATTTATTAGTAACTTTTATTTTCTAGGGATATTTTTCACCAACCTTAGCTAGGATATCGCTTTGGAATAGGTTGTAAGGCACACTCTCCAAAGCATCCAAACACACAATAGTATCTTGTGATAGGGAGAGTTCAAATCCAATTGCTACATTTTGTCCTCAAAATCCCTTCTAACACAAGGGTCAATCATGAGGTCGCATTAAGATTAGAAAAGTTAATCACATTGATTTGTTGGTCTTGGTGTAGATATTGCGCATATTATTGGGGGTCACTTGAAGGTATACCCACAATTATGAGTGGAATCATTTCGAGTTGATTTTGGGCTAGATACCCTGCCTTTGCACGTGGATCAGACTATCAACTATTTCCCCAGGCATCATTGTTGTAGTTGGTAACCTTAGTGTCCTATCTCTTTAGGGTCTTTACATGAGATGACTATGGAGGGGCAAGTATTCATGGTACCTAGAATGGACGTTGGCCAAAATCACTCGGTCCTCCTTGGAGAGCATACCCATGATTATGTGTGGGAGCTTGCACTAGTCTGTAAGTCCATTAAGAAGGTCGTCAACATAACTTTTCCACCCTCTTATACCAACCCCTTCTTGTATTGATTTTGGGACGTTGGATTTCATCACCAACCAGTGACTTCGAAATAAGAAGGTTTGTTTTCTTGGTTTGATTCCTAGATTTTATTAGTGAGTGTTGTTCGTTTTCTCTAGTTGGCCATAGATTTTTTTCGTTCTTTACTTGGTTCAGCTAACATCGGCCTTTTCCATTCACATAGGATGCAAGGGCTACCCCCGTAAGAACCGGAAGGTTACCAACTTTTTCTTCATAACTCACCGGAAGGCTCTCCCGAGGGAGTAGTCAATAACAAAGTAGCTTCTAAAGTTGGAAGCACACACTCTTTGGAAGGATTTTGAATTTTTTCGGATTCCTTAGAATATTTCTGACTTCCCCCAAATCTTTTATTGAGTATTAGACAAGACATGAATTTTCTTCAGATGAATTCATCAGGAGAGATTGTTGTTGTTGAAAATACTGGAGTACCTATTGGACCTAGTGCTGGGTCTAGAGTAGAAGATCCACTTTTTCATAGTGAATCATTTAGGACCCCAACTCACATTGTCAAAAATTCTAATCCTAATTCCATCCCTTTGACAATACGTGATCTTTACGGCAACCTAGGTGCTAGTCTTGATCAACCTATGGCATCACAAATTCCTAAGATGTCTGTTACCTATACAGTACCTTTAGACCATTTTATTGGTACTACTAGCAGTGTCACCACCATTTTAGACCAGTTGTTGTTCGGTTCTCACTCGATCCTTCCTCTCTAGATGGCCCATTCTATTATGGTCCCATGAGCTACCATGGTTTCTAAAGGAAATGTGGTTGTCACCCAAGCTCCTATTGGAACACCACTTCCACCTAGACCAAATCCATCACTTCCCCTGGGCATAAATATCTGAATGCTTCTATTGCTATCCCTACCCAGGTCTCATCCGGAGGTTCTGGAAATTTGTTTCCTCCTGGGTATAACACTGCGAGTCAATTTTTCCTACACCTTCCCAGATTCTCTCTGGAGGGCCTTACATTCCTCCTACACCTTTGTTAGGATGATATCATCATCCTAGCCCTAGTGGCTCCAATCCAGTTGGAGGCACCAATATTTCTATCACTTTTGGTTTCCGAATTCCTATTGGAGTTCAACCTCAAGCTGGGGGGCAACCTTAATTTGGGGGACAACCTCAGATTGGGGCACAACCTCAACTTGGGGGGAAACCTCAGGTTGGAGTCCATAACCCACTTTATCGGAAAAACTTACTTGTGTTACAAACTCAACCTTGGAATCTTCCTTTCTAAATGATTCCACGGTTTTCTGAGGGGCAACATCCTCAAGTCAATTCTTGTGTACCCCCTAACCTCGGTCAGCCGTATCCAGGTTATTTGAATCCCACTTGGGGTCAAAACCTTCAGTCTAATGTTCCTTTTCAAGGGAACATACCTAATCAACCCAACCCTGTGGGATATATGCCTCAAAATCCTCCACAACCGAATTTTTCAGTACTATCTAATTATTTGCAGACTTCTTATGGTCCTACTGGTATACCTACGGGGCTTCCCCCTAAAAAATACCAGTTTCCTCAAGTGAGCCAACAGTTTCATTTTCTAGCCACTTTGGATTTACCTGATCTGTCTAGGATTTTGAATGATCCTATATTACATTATCCTTATTAGCCCGTCATACCGACCAAGTTACCATCCGACATTCCTAAATTTTACGGTCGAGTAGGAGAGGATCTGAATAATCATGTTATGAATTTTCATCTGTGGTGTTCATCCAACTCTTTGATGGATGACTCCATCAGATTACGACTTTTCCAACAAACTCTCATGAGTTTGGCTGAAAAATGGTACATCGAGTTGCTGCGAGGACTATTCAATGACTTTAACACCCTAGCCATGGCCTTTTTGACACATTACCAGTTGCCAATTCGATACAAGACAGGGACCAAAATTTTGAGTTCTTTCAAACAATCCTCGTCCACTCATATTTTTTATCACATCCATGAGTGGAGGAGGAGAAGACGTTTAATCAAAGTTCCCCTTCTTGATCAACTATTGGCTGAGTGGCTTACCAAATCAATCATTAGACCTATCACTCATGATGTTTCCATGGGTGGTGTTGTCACTGAAGAGCAGGCGATTAGTTGTGCCCAATATCTAGATCTCGTTTATTTGCAAATGGGAACACTTTACGATTTGATCCCTGGCACTCCTCGTACTTCCAAAAATCCTACCCCAACACCTCCAGCAGCTTCTCATGTTGCTAATGGTGTTATTGGCACCTTTCATGATGAGACCCAATACGCACACACCAATCACACCAATCACAAATCTAATAACTCTAATGCACAAAATACTCCTACTCCTATTCCTTCCATTGGTAAGACTGCTGAGTTTAATTCTATTTAGTCCACGCCTACCGGGAAAAACCAAAATAAAAAGAAAGGGAAGGGTAAGAATAAGGAGGAAAAGAATAATAATCCACAATCTGATAAAGACAAAACATAAACCACTGATGAGAAATATAAATGTAATCCTCGTTACCATTGCCTTATTTTTGGTGACGATCATTACATGAAATATTGTCCAAGACGCGTCAAGGTTACTAATTTCCTCCAAGGAACCGGAAAGCCTTCTACACTTTTCATTTTGTCACAACCTTTCCCTTCTCAGCAGCAGGCCCAATTGGTCAATCATGACCAATATTCTCCTTATACCTCATCTTATGTCCTTATGTGTACTGGTGACTCTAAAAAGAAATAAGTTGCAATCACAACTCGAGCCAAAGATTACTCTTCGTCGAAAGAGAAATTTGATGACATACCGCCTTCATTGGTTCAGCCTTCTCCCCCAACCTCACCTCCAAACAGTCCTCTTCATCTCGAAAGACTAGGTCTCGATATAGTTCTTTTCCCCCCTCCCAAGGGAATTGTTCAAAATTCTGTGTTCAATCCTCATGCACGTGCTTCCCAAAACTACAGTATTATAGAAGACCTTGCGCAAGACCCCTCTACGATGTCATCTCTTGAATTCCTTCAAAGTTTTCCTTCTCAATGGAATGCATTGTTAAAGGCTATCAGTGGAATTGATCCGAATGATACTAATTTAATAATCTTTGACTTGGAAGATCACCAATGCTTCCTCCTCAATTAGCATTTCAGATCCAAGTTGTTGTTGAAAACAAGAATATTTGTAGAACTGTTATTTATGAAGGATCCTTGACTTTAGTCATGTCCGTCACTTGTTGGAAATATATTGGCTCTCCTACCCTCACTAAATCACACAATACACTTAAGGCCTTCAATGGTATAGTTTTTAAACCTTACGGTGTTCTTCCCTCGTTGTCTATTACATTGGAAGGTAAATCGGTCAATGTCGAAGTTGAGGTCTTTGATGCACCTCTTGATTATAACCTTTTACCTGGTTGTGGCTGGATTGATTCCATGCGCATAGTTGGGTCTACCCTTTTCCTTGTGTTACATTTCCTGCATCAAGGAAAGGTCGTTATTTTTTACTGGCCTTATTTAATTTTGATTCTCGTACTAGCAACGTTTCCTCTATCTTGAACACACCTCCTGGTTATGAGAATGTCAAAGTGGGTCTTTTGAAAGATTCAAATTTGATGGGTACATTTCCAATCCCACCACTCGATGTTCCCCCTCCTTTTTTTTCTTCTATTAACATGATATCCACCACTGTTCATGAAACCCCTGAGTCATATGACCCATGGGTATTACCTATCCCCAGTGATTACCTTCATTACGGAAACAAGATGCCTTTAAGTTTGGTAGAATCTACTTACCAAGATATTCAATCAGCGACCCCCTCCTCTCCTTCTCTATGTGATTCATCTCCTAATTCATTTCACGTGGTCTTTCCTATTGATGATATGATCATGTCAGTCAATTCTATGGAAGACACTCCCTAGGACGATGGGCATCATCACTCCATTCTCTTCCTAGAACGTGATACCAACGGATTTCGACTTTGTCGACCGTTGTTGTTATTTCTTCAGTTCCTGAGTCAACACACGATGTTTTATACGAAGGGAACTTGAGAAACATTTCACCTACATCCCTCTCGACATATCTATTAAACCTGGAGTCATAGAGAATGTTCATATTGGGGCCTCGTGTTCTACTGATGAGGTCCACACTTATAAATCCCTTTTCCAATAATTTTGTGACATTTCGCTTGGAGTTACAAGGAAATGACAGGTATCGATCCTGATATCATTGTGCATGAGATTAAGGAATACCTGGACACTAAACCCATTCGGTAAAGACTTCACCTAGTACACCCACGCAAAGTTGTTGTTATCAAGCTTAAAGTTGAAAAAATTCTTAAATATGGCTTTGTCTATCCCGTGGCCTTGACTGATTGGGTATCTAATCTAGTTCCAGTGAATAAGAAACGAGGTACCATCTGTGTTTGTGTAGATTATAGGGACATAAATAAGGCTTGTCCTAAGGACAATTACTCGACCCCTTTCGTTTTCCAGATCATTGATGACTATGCCAACAACAAAATATTCTCTTTAATGGATGGTTTCTCTGGCTATAATCAAATTAATATTTTACCCATAGACTAACACAAGATCGCTTTTATTTTCCCTTGGGGAACCTTTGCCTACCGGAAATTACCTTTTGGTCTCAAGAATGTTGGCATGAATTTTCAGCGTGCTATCATATGCTTTCCATGATATTAAGCACATTTTGCAACCCTATCTTGATGATCTATCAGTGCATTCCATGCGTTGCCAAGACCACCCAACACATTTAAGGGCCATTTTTGTACATTTTCGTTATTATCCTATTGTCTTAAACCCACACAAATGTGTTTTTTGTGTGGATTCCAGCTGACTTCTTAGTTTTATCGTGTCGATAGACGGGATTCAAGTGGATCCCTTGAAGCTTGAGTCTATCCTTAATCTACCTACTCCTTCCACGCTATGCCAGCTCCAAAGTTTGCAAGGGAAGGAAAACATTTTACATTGTTTCATCCCCAATTATGCTAAAATGATGAAAGGATTCACTTGGCTACTCAAGAAAAGTTACGAGTTTGTATGGGACAATACTGAAAATAAATCCTTTGAAGCTTTGCAACTTGCCTTAACCCATACACCATTATTGTTTCCCCCTGACTATAGTCAAGATTAGTTCCTCTACTTAGCTTCTTTGGACTCTACCATCGCTAAGGCATTAGTCCAAGAGGATGATTCGCATGAAGAACATGTGATATACTATTTGAGTCGGAGTCTCATGACTACCGAGACCAAATACATACATGTAGATAAACTAACCTTGGCAGTTGTTCAAGTTGTTCAACATTTTCGTCATTATATCTTATTACGTAGAACCACTGTTATTTCCAATTGCAACCCCATGCAACATATCCTTACTCGAAAATTTATAGGGGGTAATTACTCCAAATGGATAGTGATTCTCCAGGAGTTTGACTTGGAGTTTGAACATGCTAAGTCAAATAAATCTTTGGTTTTCGCCGAACTGATATGTGACCTTCCCTCCACTGAGACAGAAAATGTGGCAGAGGATTCCTTACTTGACAAATCCCTTTTTTTTATCAGCTCTGATGACATATGGTATGGATATATTTTAATCTATCTCCAAACTCAAACTTTCTGATCTGATCTATAAAGTATAGATCATTGTCATCTAAGTTATCAAGCCCGACAATACATCATTATCGGTGATACCCTTTATCTGCATGGTATTGATTCTATTTTTCTACGATGACTCACTTAAGATGAAACTGAGAAATATTTGAATGAATGTCACTCTGGAGTATGTGGCATTCATATGTCTGGGTATGCCACTTCCCAAAAGATCTTATGAGGGGGTTATTTTTGGCCTTCTTTGTTTAAGGATTGCATTACTGTTGTTCAGAATTTCCATGCTTGCCAAACTTATAATAACAAGATAATATCTCATCCTGCTCCCTTACATATTGTAGTTTTTGTTGGTCCATTATCCAAATGGGGCATTGACTTCATGACATGTAACCCTCACTCGGTCGGGGGGCATGGATACATCATTGTAGCTGTGGATTATTTCACTAAATGGGTCGAGGCGATGCCTAAATTCGATAACGCCAGGAAAACTACAACATTTTTCATATTCAATCGTATCATTACTCGGTTTGGTTTCCCTCAAGCTATTGTTACTAATCACGGTAGTCATTTTTGAAATTTTATGATGTCTGAACTTATTGAAAAGTTGGGTCTTCGCCATGAAAAATCAACCCCCTTTTATCCACAGGCCAATGGCCAGGTTGAAGCAATTAAAAAATTTCTCATTACTATGCTTCAATAGATGATAGGAATTCATAAGAAAAACTGGCACATGATGTTGTTCTTATCATTATGGGCCTATCGGACATACGTTAAGTCTGCCATGGGATTTACACCTTTCCAACTAGTTTATGGTATCGAATCTATCTTGTTGATTGAATGTGAAATATCGTCTTTGAAACTGGTCATTGAAATTCTCCCCAATACCTCTGTCGAAGAGGAGTATCATTTGTATTTGATGAAACTAGAGGAAACCCGTCATGATGTCGCCTTAGTTATTGAAACTCAGAAGAAACGTGTTAAATCCCAATACGACAAACATGTCAAGCCACATGTTTTTTCTGAAGGTGATCTGGTTCTCCTTTACGAACAAGATCGTGATTTTCTAGGGGTCGATAATTTCGAGGCCATGTGGCGAGGTCCTTACATTTTCAAACATGTGTTGGAGAAGGGAGATTTGAACTAGTTGATTATGATGGAATCCCTTTGAGTGAACCCAAAAATGGGTTTTACTTAAAGAAGTACTATGCTTAAGTCATTTTTGCATGAGTTCTTGTATTTTAGTGTATCATACTCTTGTTTGTTTTTTTATTTTTTGGTTTCGACCTTTTTTAATTCCATTAACCCATAGACATATTTATTACCCTGCAACAAATCAAAGGAAGAATGCACTTCAGACAATCACGTAACAGTCACACAATAGACACAAGGATTTACATTGTAAAGCCTTCAAGGTGAGGGAAACATCCACTAAACAATGGAAATGATATTATATTGCTCAACAGGAGATTACATCCAACCAGCAGCCCAACATCCTAGAGAGGGCGTGAAGCTCCTTTATCACAATTTGCCTCTCAGGAATACATATTTATACAACCTCTCCTTCAGTTATACAAAACTGATTACATTAATTACTGCCCCTTCTTTTGTTGATTAGTTTTAACTAAATCCAACAATAGAATATTGTTGAGGAAATCATGAACCAATTTAATCACAATTGGTTAATTGATTGTCATATTCCAATAATCTCCACCTTGACAATCAATTTACATGATACCATGCCATCATCCCTTCATCACCTTCTTGCAAGCTAAAGATAGGTGATACTAGTGCTTCCAAAACCGAAGAACCCATTTCACTGCTCCACCTGGATTTGTCATGTGACCAATGAAAACACCAACTGCACATGAAATATCTCATCCTTTCATTGCAATCATCAATCTTTGTACTAACACACTATACATGAGACATGTAACCCTTTTCTTCTTCATCACTTGGACACAAACCTCAAGAAAAATTAGAATGGAAATCCAAAAAAGGATTTTACCAGTTTCACATCATTCATACTAAATTTCATGAGTATCGTTACCATTTACTCAAGTTTTGATAACCCAAAACTTACCATCAATCTTGTCTCTATGAATTTCTATGCTCAAGATTGTTTTGTTGCTCCCAGATCCTTCATATTGAACATCAAAGTCAACTGATACAACCTCTTGATCTTAACCATGCTACTGCTTGCTACAAGAATATCATCAACAATCTAAAAACCAAGATAGTGAATACCATAAACACAATGGTTGGGTTCACTTCTTGAAAATATTGGCTCACCATGAAGGAATCAACTTCTTGTACCAATTTTTTGGATGCGCTTTCCAGGCCATACAATGAACTCTTGAGCTTGCAAACAAATCTTTTGTTGCGATCCTGAGAACCTTCAGTGTTCCACCTCAAATATTGCATTCAAATACCTTAGCCCAATCTAGCCAAGACTGCCAAATGAGCCTTCATTTCTCATCTCCAAGACCATTTACAATGGAGTCTCAATGCTCCACCTTGACATGAACATTCCCTTGACCAAATATGGAGCCAAGTAAGCATTTGTCACTTACCTCCAGGCCCATTTACAATGGAGCTTCACTTAGCCTTTGAATATAAATCACTACATGCAATATCATGGACACCATACCACAGGAAACCAAAAACATAGACCCAAAACCCACCATTTTTAACCTAAGACAAAGTTTAACTCATGACTCATTTACCGAGTAAAGGTTAACCCACACATACATGCCTCCACACCTCTTTGTTCTACCGAAATCTATATCTAGACTTTTCATAGGTGACCCAATAGCCCAGGGGTACTCATGCTTAATTAGGTCTTACAATCGTATGCCCAATTACATGCAAGATTACAACTCCATAAGAAAAACAAATGTTCACATGGTAATTTTACCATTACCATTTATGGGATTGATTCCATTTAGAAAAACTTATCTTGTTTGTTTCTAGAGCTCAATGTTTCTTTTACCATGCCATGTCATTGATTGACTATCTTCTTTATGCGCCAATCACCAACCATGACCAAGAAACCCATTTGGTGCCTCCACCTTGAACTTAACACTTTGACATTTGAGGTTGAAGTAATAAACATCAAACCAAACATATGTCTCGATAAACTTTTAATTTCCACTTTTATTATCCAATTTCAAGACAAAGTGTCAACATTACCAAGGTTTGCAAAAGAAAAAAAATCCAAAAGCATCACTCCACTACCAAAAAAAATTAAAATGTTGGCTTCAATCAAATTGCCTCAACATGATATTTGATACCTACCATACACATTCATCACATTCATCCAATACAGCGACATGCAAAACTTTGCAGATCTGCTATCAGCCGAAAGAAAAACCACAAACTAATCATAGCCAATAGAAGTACATACTCTTGCAATCCACGGCTTCTCTACACTGGAATTATAAGATGGAAACGATGGCTTCACTGCATCAAATCATGGATCCTCTATGAGATGGATCCAACATTCACATATTCCTGCAACAATTAATAGGACGCATGAAATGATGATATGTGGGCTCTTCCCAAAACTGCTCTTACAAATGAGACACAATTTTTCTTTCCCAATGTGCAACAACGTTCCTTTCTGCAACCTCTACACCCTGCAAAAATCTCTTCTCATCTGCTTCACACGTCCCAGTGCTACAATTCATGGAACTACCAACACTATTCTTTCCATCAGAATGTACATTAACGGTTCTTTAAATTGGTGGTGGCATATACAATTCTTTAAATTTCAAGAAGCATATACAATGATTCTTAGGAAGCATATACAATTTAATTGGCATCGATCGAAGTGTCAATTCAATTGTTCATCTTAGACATAAAACAATCCATCAGAAAGACTCTTGCTGGATAATAAGAGACCATAAAATCTAAAGATGCATCTGGACCAAAAATGTCTCCACATACGTTGTTATCAACCTATTGATCGATTAAGAGACCATTCTACTAGCAAGTGCCATGCTCTGTGAATAGGAGAGAGGAATAGATGGCGATAATTCTGTGTGCTCTATTATTGTGTTGTAGAATTCAATGGGTGGTACTTACCTAGAATAATGTACTGCATTATGTGGGCCTTGATATTTCTCTCGCCATTCACACCATTTTCATTTATGTTCCATGTACTTCCATTTCTTTAAATTATGAACAATAGAATGGTTGGGTTGGTGCAATGCATATAACTAATACCGCTGATTTTTAGCAGTCATATATGCCATTAGCTCGTAAACCATAAACCTACAAACAAATATCTTTTCTCTGTCGTTGCCTCTGAGACAATGATATTGGGCAGAATATCCTCTACTGTGAGTACAACGTATAGATGTAGTGAAGACTTTGAGAAGTTCTTGATAACATCTATACTTCGCATATATATCTTCACTTTGAGTGAAAGTATAGAATATCCTCACTTCACAATTGGACTCCTCCTCCTCCAAGTGCGCAATCTAACTCCTCCTCCAAGCACACAATCGAACTCATCTTCCTCCAAGCGTGCAATAGAACTCCTCCTCCAAAGCTCTGATACCACTTGTTAAGTCCATTAACTCACAGAGATATTGATTACCCTACAACAAATCAAAGGAAGAATGCACTTCACACAATCACGTAATAGACACATAATAGACACAAGGATTTACGTGGTAAAACCCTCAGGGTGAGGAAAACATCCACAGGACAATGGCAATGGCATTATATTTCTCAATAGGAGATTACGTCCAACCAGCAGCCCAGCAGCCCGGAGAGGGCCTGAAGCCCCTTTCTCACAATTTTCCTCTCAAGCATACATATTTATACAACCTCTCCTTCAATTATACAAAACTGATTACATTAATTGTTGCCCCTTCTTTTGTTGATTAGTTTTAACTAAATCCAACAATACAATATTGTTGAGGAAATCATGAACCACTTTAACCACAATTGGTCAATTGGTTTTCATATTGCAACAACCTTCAATTGTTTACCTTGCATTTTGCTTGCTTTCCATATGTCAACGTCTTCACTACCCTACATTGGCTTCACTGATGGCGCTAGTTGCAGTACTCGGAACTTAGCATGTGTTGCTTGGGAAATATATGCACCTACGGATAAATTGATTAGTCTACATGGTGTTTTCCTTGGTCATGCAACTAAAAATATTGTGGAATACATTGCAGTCATTGAATTATTGACCGATGTTATGTCACTTGGAATCTTCCATCTTATTGTATGACTCGATTCACAGTTAGTAGTCTTATAGTTGAGTAATGTTTACTCCATTCGAAGTCCTACGTTATTAAGGGTATATTTACGAATTCACCTCTTGGAACGTCATTTTGATTACACTGAATATCAACAAATTCATAGATGTCTAAATACATTAACATATTCTTTGGCTAATTATGGGTTATACATGTTGGAAGATATTTAACAGACAACGAATGCTTGTCATTGATGGCAAGTACAACAGTGAAGTTGGCATGAGTATAGGAAGTTTGTAATCGACAGGAAAATAGAAGATAAGTTCAGGAAGGTTGAATGATCGAAGGCAATGCAACTTTGATCGAGTGATCGAAGACCCGTAAAGGTTGAGAAGAATTTATGATCGTTGGATCTCATTCAAAATTCCCAAAAGAACGAGAGCCGTCAGATCAAGGTTGAATATAGATCGTTGATTCCAGTCTGTGTCATAGTTTCGGGGATCGCAATGGAGAGGAAAGTAAACAATGCAACAGGAATCCCGATATCGCGATATGCGAAATCGCGATGTAATCTGAGCCGTCAGATCAAGCTTTGATCTGGACCATTGATTCCAGTTCGTGTCGTAGTTTTGGGGATCACAATGGAAAGACAAGAAAACAACACAACAAGAATGCCAAATCGCGATATGCGAATTCGAGATTCAATTGCAGTCGTTGAATCAAGATCAGATCTAGACCATTGAGCCAACTCCATATTGGAGTTTCGTGAATCGCGACATAGAGAGACAAGAAAACAACGCAACAAGAATGCCGAAATCACGATATGCGAATTCGCGATTCAATAGCAGCTGTTGAATCAAGATTGAATCTGGACCATTGAATCAAAGTCCATTTCGGGAATTTGAGGATCGAGATTTGGAGATGTCAAGGAATGTTAACATCAAGAATATCGATATCGCAATATGCGAAATCACAACGTAATTGCAACCATCAGATCAAGATGTGATCTGGACCATTGATACAACTTCTTTACGAAGTTTCGTGGATCGGTATTTGGAAGTGACAAGAACATTCACCACAGGAATGTCGAAATCGCGATATGATCTGAACCGTTAGATCAAGTGTTGATCAGGACCATTGATCCCACACTATTTTAGGGTATCGGGGATTGTGACTTGGAAAGTCGAGATGCCTCATCTCCAGATTCACGAAATGTGAATTCGTGAAAAGCGCTTTTTGCATAGGTGCTTGGTTATGACCATAGTCATATTGAGGAAGGAGCTAGTGCAGAAAAGTTATGTATCGGAACTTTAGAGATCGCGAAATGAAGTGTCGATACACTCAGCACAGGATTGCCGAAATGTTGAAACTTGATTTAATGGAAATGTCAATAAAGTCCATCCAACGACGCAGATAAATTGGAATATGATCAGAAGGTTAATGTTCTCTCTCACAGTTAACCTCTCAGTTACGAATATGTTAGTGAAATGGATTCATGATTGAGAATCAGTTGGTGTTTCAGTTGCTCGGACAGTTGTCTTTCATTTGTCGAAGGAGATGGGAAGTTGAACCGTCGTGATTGTGTATAAAAGAAAAATGAGACAGACATCGTGAGGTTGGTTGTTCTGTATGAGAAAAGAATGAAACTGTAAGAAAAGGAAAAAGAGAGGATGCACAGGAGGAGATTGAGCATATGTGCAGTGTGAGATGAAATGCAGAGTAGAATAACAGAACAAGTTGAAGAAGACCAGAATGACAGAACAAGTTGATGCAGAGCAGACCTGTTGAACATACTGAGGAAGAAAAGAACTGCAGAACAGTCAGAAGAAGACCAGAGTTACAGAACAAAGAAAGATTTTTAAGAATTGATGTATCTGTGTAGTTGAATGTTTTTATGTTCATTAATGAAATAGGGAGGTTGGGAGGTGCTCGGGAGGACTTTTGTCCTCAGAGGTTCAAGTGGGAGCTTGAACACGGGAAGTTGTAGCTTCCATTTGGTTGCAGCCAGAGAAACCAGGGTGGCAGGGTGGTGCAAGGGAGAACAAGTGTTCTCTTTTATACAGGTTGGAGCCTATGTAACTAGAATTTGGTGCTTCCATCCAGTTGGTGCTGGAACATATAGGGAGTTGGTGCTTCCTTCTAGTGGGTGCTAGAGAAACTAGGGAGTTGGTGCTTCCTTCTAGTGGATGCTAGAGAAACCAAAGAGTTGGTGCTCTCAAACAAGTTGCATCTTGTAAAACAGAGGTAGAAGCCTCACATTGAGTTGGTGCTCAATTAAAGATGATGTATAGAACTTAAAATACTACCTATCATTTCGAAGAAGAAGAGGTTTTCTCCCTTTATGGGTTTTCTCGTGAAAATCTGTCTCTGTGTATATCTTGTGTGTGACTGATGATTTTTACTTTTACTATCCATATGTTGTATAATGTTGATGATCACTTGAAGAAAGATTAAGAATTTTTTAATAGACTTAAGATTGTTTAAGCTCAAAGACAACTAATTCACCCCCCCCCCCCTCTCAGTTGTATTAGTAATTTCAACAATTGGT
>ML788605.1:58018-69629 GCA_009831015.1 Picea engelmannii
AGGTTGGAGCCTGTGTAACTGGAAGTTGGTGCTTCCATCCAGTTGGTGCTGGAACATATAGGGAGTTGGTGCTTCCTTCTAGTGGGTGCTAGAGAAACTAGGGAGTTGTTGCGTCCTTCTAGTGGATGCTAGAGAAACCAGAGAGTTGGTGCTCTCAAACAAGTTGCAGCTTGTAAAATAGAGGTAGCAGCCTCACATTGAGTTGATGCTCAATTAAAGATGATGTACAGAACTTAAAAGACTGCCTATCATTTCAAAGAAGAAGAGGTTTTCTCCATTTATGTGTTTCCTCGTGAAAATTTGTCTCTATGTATATCTTGTGTGTGACTGATTCTTTTTACTTTTACTGTCCATATGATGTATAATGTTGATGATCAATTGAAGAAAGATTAAGAATGTTTTAATAGACTTAAGATTCTTTAAGCTCAAAGACAACTGATTCAGCCCCCCCTCTCAGTTTTATTAGTAATTTCAACAATACAAACATTTGAGACATTTATAAAATCCAATAACACTTTGTATATACAACAAGTAAGATGGTAGAAGCCTCATATATATATAACGATAAAAGTTTTACAAAAAGTGTTTTTGTCCGAAGACCAAAATATCAAAAATGTGAAGCACATGGCTTCATATACAATATATCATCAAGGATGTTTCTCTCTATAACATGCAACTTCTCGTGCTACTCTATGGAGTAGTCGACCGATGGAAGCAGACACACCCACTGTATGGCGTTGATAATGCCTCGGGATATCATCGATAGAGGCATCTAGGATTTTCATCGTGAACCCCTCTAGATTCTTCTCTAGAATCTCATAGTCAGCAGCAACTACTCCCACTATGATATCTCTCTCCCCTCACCTCTAGATGGGGGATTAACCAGTAGGACGATAAGGTCCCATGTCTGCATCATCAAAGAGAAATTTATTAGTCATTGGATAAAAAACGTAAAAACATTTTTTTATTAAAAATCAAAAAACATCATAAAAACAAAAAGTCCTTCTTACCTATGTCCCCCCAATAGGAACCTTCAAGAAGAACCAGGTCTGTATCTCCATGGAATTCTAGTCCGGCATATGCATAGTCATCAACCATAAGCATTTGGGTCCTCAACCAGTCAAAGAAAACATCATTATACTTAATGATAGGACCAGTTACATGACGTGCCACGAGGTCGATCCACTTCATCATTCTTGGATCTTGTGGGGAAGGTATACCCCACTCTACCTGCAAGCATAAATATTGGACCCTCTCCAGGAAGGACACCAAAATAGAACCGTATCCAAACTATTTCAGCTCACCACTCTTGAACTTGGTCAATTTTTTTTTCATGCTTTTGAGTACCCCTTCACACCAGTTGAAAACTCGGGGCTATATAAATTCCAGCGCATACTGGAAATAGATCTGAAGAGCCATATGGGGATAGGCACTCCCTACCATGTGTGTGATGGTGTATAGGATAATTCGTAGAGGCAATTCTCAGACATCTCTTCTAATGACTTTGTCTCTATGTTTCTAAGTACCTGGCACACAATGTGCACTAATATAGTGGCTCATAGGCTCGCCACCTCCCCTGCTACCTGTAAGTGTAACTCAGGACCCATGGCGAGACAGTTCAGTAAAGAAGTAGATATCATTTATATCTATCATAAGAGTGTGAGCACCCACAAGGAACAACTGCTCGTTCACATCCCACGTGTGAACTGGGTATTCGAGTAACCTCAGTTGGGCCCTCATTCCCTGGATCTTAAAGAATTTTAACAGTCCACACTACTAGAGGGAATTTACCGTTCCCGGGTCATTCCCAAAAAAGTATTCTTCCTCCTTGTTCTCTCTCTCTCTCGCCATTCCAACATTTTTTATCGTGGAAAACCTGCAATGGAACATTAAAGAGATATTAGCATCTTTATCTTCTTCCCTGGAAACTTTTTATTGGCAAATACATATCAAAAAAAAATTTGAATTATGCACATCACAGTCATGGGTGTCCGTATAGTGTAGAGTCATCACAGGCTAGCTTTAAGGCTGCTTGCGACGACCCTGGATCATCGCAGGGCCCGATATAGGGCGCCTGCGACGACCTCTGCGCGTAGGTACCCTTGAAAATTTAACTCAAAAATCTACTTCTAACCAATAAAAAACAAATTTTGATCCATGGAAACTTGAAAGAGATGAAAATTACCTTCTCTGTGGAGACCGTTCGTCAAATGATCAATCGTGCCTTCCAAAATCCACAGTGGAAAATCGAGGTAAATAGGGGGTTTTGGAACAAAGTTTTAGTGGAATAACAATGGAATAGTGAAATGAATTTTTTACCCATTTTTATTGACTTTTTCACTTTTTCATATATATTTTATATTATTTGATATATTTCACCTAAACCCTAAAGTCCTAACCACATTGCAATTGTTTGACTTTTTTCATATGAAAAGTCTAGGAGTGGAAACATTGGAATAAGGATGCATTTTTTGGTTTGTTTATATATATATACAGATTCTTTTGTGGTTTTTGAGGAAAAACTTCGAGCTTAATTTTTGTTCTTTCTCGTGCTCGTTAATCAATGAGAATGTAACCGAGTATACTTTTATCACTTTTTCAGACTCGTAATGGTAACACGAAAAACGAAACCTATGGATTATCATTTAAGCCCTTTTCATGCTCCATAAAAATGAAAATATTGCCAAGCGACCTTGTTCTTTTCACGCTCGAAAAAATATTTGAAGAAAACATTTTATGAGCGGCAGGTTATCACTTTTTTTGTCTCGTCATATTAATTTATGAAAAAGGAACCATTGGAGTTCTCTTTAAGTTTTTTTCAAACTCTCTAAACATGAAAAAAAACCCTGAGTTTTCTCTCTTTGGACTCATTAAACAAACATTGAAATACCCATATAGGATCGAACCACTCCTTCTTAGGGGTCGTTAAACATACTCTGAGGGACTCATCCAAATAATGATCTTACTTCAACAAGCATATGTTATCCTCCTCAAGCTTGAGTAAAAATAAAGAGGTACTCGCCAGAAATGGTGGGGGGAAATTGGGAAAGAAATGTGTCTCTGTATACGTGTTAGGTAATAGTCGCTCTTGAACATGACACACCCCTTCATCATTATATCTAGGTTTGGAAATCCATTTGTCTCTCGTTTGACCATCTGCATGACCATATGTTGGGTCCTCCTTGATTCAATGCTTCCAAGACCATTTTCGTATCATTCATATGTTCAAGAGAAGTCTAGCCTTAATAAGCCTCCTATTGAGTCGGCCATCTGCAGTTATAAATATTCTACCATGTTGGCCTTCCCTGCGTTAGTTTCAAATCACTTCACACTTTGATCTACCTCAAATCTGTTACTTATTTTGTGTTATTGATGGGGCATAAATCAAGGCCCTCCTATGACGAGTCTTTTCCTATCGACTTCAACTTTATTATACAAGAACAAGACTTAGAAATCAGTTAGTACCTTAGAGCCTGCATGCCTCAATGGCAAGTTTCTTCGCCTTCAACAGTGAGTTCACATTATTGACCCTTGATTGGAAGATTCCATCGAGTGTTTGACTTCAACTCATTTATTCACATTCATTGGATTGTACTAGAGTACCTTGGGAGTCATTGACATTAATGGTGATTTTCCTCGCACTTGTTAACGGTTTTCATCATTGACTGGTAATCGAGTGTTTTCTACCATGTTCGACTTCAGCACCTATAATCACATGGTTAGATTCATACTTTAAGATGATGGAATTGAAGACCCTGGATCATCCCATCCTGGTCCAAGTTGCGATGGAGTATTCATGATTTGAATTGACACATAGATCCACTTTGTATGTCTCGTGGATATGTCTGAATTTGAGTCATTTTAGAGAATAGATCCATAGTGTATTCCTGGTGGCTATGTCGATTCACATTGACATGGATCCAAGTGTAAATTTAGTGGCCATGACTCATTTGACATTTTGTAATCAAAGTATGGGAATGCCTACCTAGGACAATGGTATATTATTATGCTGATGCTTGACTATTTGCAGGTTCCTAATTGGTGCACTCCTTGTTTCCGACACACACATTCTACAAAGTATTTTGGTTTTCACGAGTTCCAGCCTCATACTTTGGGGGGAATTATGTTACACATTATTTTGGTCACCCCAGTGATCCATTGACAACATGTGTTCATGTTCCCAAAAAGAGCCTTTCTTCATGAGGAAAGTGATTGAATTTCTCTTCTCAAAAACCCTATTAAGGAAGGTCGTTGCAGGCTTCACCATACGCAGAGTGTGATGATGCATGATCGTCACCCTCTGCTATAAATATGGGTTGCAATGTCTCTACAGACTGCTCTACAACTAGGGTGCGACAATGTCAAAACACTTAGAAAAGGTCAAGTTTCACGAAATTTCTAGAAGGGGATCTTCTAGAATATGAGGTGGCATCCATATGGTTGGGATATTACTCGCTTCTCTGATTTGGTGGGATCATCCTAATATCTTCAACCATCTCTTTTTCCCTTATATAAAGAGTGATTTCTCATGGAAAATTCTGAGGTTAATGAAGGTTGAATAAGCTAAGATTGTATGGAGAGTTTTGCATTAGATCATTCTTGAGAGCCTCATTTCAGTTCATCAAGTCATTGTGGATATTCTTCATTCAAGATTGGAGAAAGTGTGTGTGTGTTGGAGAAAAGGGTCATCGAGAGGTGACCTTGCAACATCAAGGCTTTGGTTGTAATCTCCACTTTCACTTTAATATAATATAGCGGTATGTTTCTTTCCCATAAAACTTGTCTTGTTTTATTGTATGATTCCTTGATCACATGGATAAGTTATTCTTGAGTATATTGGACTGATTTCACTTTGGTTGGATTTTGTTCCCTTGTAGATTCAATATCACAGGATCACTGGAGTGGAGGTAGGATGACAATGGAAAGAGGAAGCGACATTTAAATGGTATGTTGCTTATCTCTTGTTAGCTAGTAAACTCAATAGTGAGAGCTTAGGGAAAGCATCATATTCTGTTATGTTTTGTTCTTGATCTAGGTGGATCTATGTAGATTTGTTTATGTCCGCATTTACCGATAAGTCCCATAAAAATTGGTACACAACCACTCTTAGTATCACAAAGATACTAACCAATGACACATAGTCACTACCAGTGGATCATATCCACCATAGTAGCATACAACTACTATCCAATGACATATAGTCTCTACAACAATCATATCATTTGATATCAACCTACATAAATAGTATCATGATACAAATTGATTCATCTGGGTCATTCTTCCACTCATATATGTGAGATATGGAAGAGAATCTTCCCTCATAAAGTGAAGCATTAGTTATGGGCTATCTAGAATATTCTTCTCAAGCATAGAAGAATAATTGTCCTTGATTTTTGAACCTAGACCATTCACCTAACTAGGCCATTACTTCGGCACTAATCACAGTGCAACCTGGAGAGAATGAGTCTTCCCTAGGGAATGAATGTCCCTGATTTTTTAACCTGGACCATTCACCTAATTGGGCCATTCTTTCTACACTAATCATAGTACATCCTGGAAAGAATGAGCCTTCCCTAGGGAATGATTGTCCAAACTATTTCCTAAGGAAATGATTGTCATGCACCAACCTCCAAAACAAACCATTCATTGAAACTTCTCACAACTTTGAACTTTGAAAGAATGATTGCATGGCAAGGCGGACCATTCTACTTGACCACTACTCAGAGTGACTGCCAAGATTAATGATTGGCCTAGACCATTCCCCCACACTAGCCACAAGGGGAATCATTTTCTATGGTACATCAGTAATATATCAGACCATTTTCATTACGAAAATGATTGTTCAATCTAGAACATTTTCCAAACTGGAAAATGACTATGCGTTAGAAATATCGAACCACTTTCTGGACTGGAAAGGAACTGCCCAACCTAGACCATTTTCTAAACTGGAAAATGACTTCCCATGAATCAATAACATATCGGTTCTCCCTCCCAACTTGGGGATCCATCTCTTACCTTTCATCTAATGGATTTATCTCCATGAGCCCCATCTTGTCCCTTAAGTACGCAAACTTTATCTTGGACAGAGGATTTGTCAAAATATCTGCTACCTTCTCATCTGTGGATATATATTGTAGTTTCACTTCTCCTTATTGGACATTATCATGAATAGAGTATTATTTGATCTCAATATGTTTCGACCAGTCATGAAACACTGGGTATTTTGATAGCCTCTTACAACTTTGATTGTCAAAGTATATTACGGTCGAATCTAGTACCTAATCAAATAGTTCATAGATCATATTCTATTGAAAAGTCAACAAGAAATGTGTGTCTAATTTATTTTTCCTTAAATAAATTGGACAATAAATATTAATCTATTATCTCATAATTACTTGAAAATAGTTAACTGAAATGGAAAATCAATTAGCTATAGAAAACCCGAGTTCAAAGGTTCACTGGTGGGACATCCAAGTCGAATTAGTTGTAACTGAGTGATTCAAAGTTGTAACAGAGTTGGATGTGTAGTTATGTGAGTTGTGAAGTAGTTTAACTCGGTTAAGTGAGTTAATATCAGTTGTACTAGTTGTAACTGAACTTACACTAGTGAGAGATCAGTAAATTAATTATTAATTAACTCACAATCAGTGATATCACATGAAACTAAAGAATTACCACTGTTAACTACATGCATGTCAAATCCAGTGGAGACCCAATTGAGATAACAGGTGAAAGGGATAGTTTGACTATCAATTGTGACATTAGTGAGTGCACTCATGCAACCACACACACATTGGATGTACCCATGAGGAATTGGTAGCCTAGGCAAGAGGGATTCGAATTCATTTGTAGGTTTTCCATCAACAGGGATTGCACAGAGGAGGCAGGCTGTCTGGAGGCAATAAATTGGCACATACATTTGCCAATTTTTGTATGACAGTGTGAGACAATTGTTATTGTACTAATAGCTCTTGGATTAGATTTTTGTATGGGATTGTTTCATGATCCATGATATAAATATAATATATGATAGTGGGGGTTTTGTCTTTATGCTTTCCCGATAAAAACATCTATGTTATGTGTGATTGATCTTTCTTCTTGATATTGCAATTGGCGATCGTGTTTTAAATTCCGCAAGAATATTTAGTAGAAGTGATTCTGTATTTAACACTGGCATATAATTGTTAGATCAGGAGAATCTAGGCAATACATAATTTGTATTAAAATTTCTACATGGTATAAAAGCAAAGAAAATTGCAGAAGTTGAGTTTGTGACTGGATAGAATTCGAATTTGTAGAAAGACTTTCTTGGTGCTACAGCTGATTCAAGATCGAAATGGATTTCAATGGCTTGAGGTTAGAGTATGCACTCGAGGGCATATTGAACTAAATTTCTTGGAAGGACAGGATGGAGGTAGTACTCGAAGACAATGGCTTGAAGGAATTCATTGACAAAGATGTTCCTAAGCCAGATGTTGTAGACGTTGCAAATCTTGATGCATGGAAAAATAAAGTGGCAAAGGTGAGGAGGATATTGTTGGAGGGAGTACGAGACCACATTGTCTCAAATATCCATGGGAAATCCATGACATATGCAATGTGTAAGTATTTGACGGATCTATTCCAAAACAACAGTGACCATAGGAAATTGGCACTCAAAGATAAACTCACGAAGATCGAGATGGAGAAGGGTGACTCCATTCCAAAATATCTCACGAAGTTTTTATAATGTTGGAATGAGCTGGGGAGTGTTGGAATAATAGTCACTGATGATGATTTGGTGATCTTGGCACTCCTAGGACTTCCCAAGAGTTGGAACAGTTATCAAGACTCTGTCAATGAAAGGGAAAAATTGCTAGTTGGGGAACGACTATGGTCGGATCTAGTGCAGGAGGAGTTCAGGTGGAACACCAAAGATGGCTCTTCATCAAAGAATGATGATGAAGAGGATTTTTCTTTGGCTGTCAAGGCAAGGAGAGGGAAAGGGAAGAAATTCCATTCAAAATCCAAGTCTAAAGGAAAGAAGTTGGATTTGTCCAAAGTGAAGTGTGTTTACTGTCACGAACATGGGCATCTCGCTACTAACTGTCCGCATAAGAAGAAGAACAAGAAGGTTGTTGGAGATGTAGCTAGTGAGGCCCTTGCCTTGCAATTTGAACTTGACTTCTACTTGATCGCATGCATGGCGTCAAGTGCATTGGGATCAATGTGGTATTTGGATAGTGGCGCTTCCTTCCACATGACAAGAGATAAGGATCTTTTCAGTGACTTAGAGGAGAAAGATCTCAAAATGCATATAGAGATGGGCAATGATGGATGATATAGTGAAACTGGAATTAGTACCATTACCTTTCAGAGGGATTTAGGTAAACCATTTCAATTGAAAGATGTTATGCATGTTCCAGGTCTAAAGAAAAACTTGGTCTCAGTCGCAATGTTGGAGGACAAAGGCTATGATGTTTTTTTCAGTGATGGAAAATCTTTCCTGCAACATAAAACAATGGGTCAAGAAAAGAATATAGGGATTTGAGCTAAGAATCTCTACAAGCTGTAGGTAGATGGATGCGCTACCATGATGGGAAAGGAAAAAAAAGTGATGAGCTGGGATGAGGGTGAATTATGGCACATGTGATTGGGCCATCTTCATCATGGAGCCTTGAAAATCATGCAGCAAATATCTACTGGATTTCCAATGGGAACAGTTCCTTAGTTAGATCAGTGCAAGCGTTGCACCATGGGGAAGTATGTAAATTCCACCTTTCATGAAAAGGAGAATCGTGCTTTCGTGATCCTGGAGAGAATTCACACAGACATGTGTGGACCATTCTCAGTTGATTCAACAGCAAAACATAAGTATTATGTTATTTTTGTTGATGAATTTTCTCGTAAATGGTGGATCTTCTTCATGTAGAAGAACGATCAAACATTCTCAAAGTTCTATGAGTTTAAATCATTGGTGGAGAAAGAGTCAGGGAAGCAAGTGAAATCTCTGAGGAGTGATAATTGTGGAGAATACATCTCTAATGAATTCAAAGAATTATGTAGAAAGCAAGGAATTTGAAGAGAACTCATAGCACCTCATAACCCACATCAAAATGGGGTCACGGAGAAGAAGAACAGAACGATCGTGGCTGCAGCATGAGTGATGTTGCATGATCAGGGCCTACCAATGAATTTGTGGGCAGAATCATGCAACACTACGGTTTATGTTAAAAACTGTTGTCCTCATATATTACTTGGCATGAGTACACCTGAAGAAGCTTTCACTAGTAAGAAACCTGATGTTTCTCATTTTAATATTTTTGGCTCATATGTTTATGTGCATGTGACCAAGGACGCCAGGAAGAATCTAGAGTTGACTACTGAAGTTGGGATATTTGTGGGGTATACAAAAACACCCCATAATTATCATATGTATTTTCCTAACAGTAAGATGGTTGTTATGCATCAGGATATAAAATTCGATGAAGGGAAAGCCATGCGGTTGTCACTTGAGAGGGAGCTAGACTTACATGTAGAGAAGTAATTGTTGGTTCCCAAATATGAGTCTCAAGATGTGGATCAGCCACATGAGGAGGTTCATGGAGTGGAGGAAACCACTCAAGAAGAGCCATCCATCAGAAATGGCAGAAAGCACACCATGGAAGTTGATATATTGAGACTAGATGCTACACAGAATGTAGGAGCCCCTACTTCACAGCACAGATAGAGATAGTCTCCTGATAGATTTATTGGATACATGGCTCTCATGAAAAAAATTATTGTGACTGAACCATATTCCTTTTAGAAAACAATGTAGGATCCCACTTGGGTTGATGCAATGGTGGAGGATTATGACTCCATTGTCAAAAACAGTGCATGGTAAATTCTCCCAAGACCGGTCGACAAATAAGTGATGGAGGGTAAGATTTTAATCATTGTTCTTTATGTTGATGACTTAATACTGACTGGTGATGAGAAGTTGATACACTCATGCAAGGAAGACCTTTCAAAGTATTTCAAGATGAAGGATATAGGCCTCCTTCATTATTTCCTTAGATTGGAAGTATGGCAGCGAGATGATGAACTTTTTGTGTCTCAAGCCAAGTATGCAAGGGAGATATTGGGTAAGTTTCACATGGAGGGATGCAAACCCATGGATACTCCTCTTCCAGAAAACTGGAAGAAAGAGGATGCTACTTCTGGAGAGGTAATGGATGCTACTGTCTATCAACAATTAGTGGGTTCACTAATGTATCTGGTGAACACGAGATCGGACATTTGCTATGCATTTAACCAGTTGAGTCAAGCGATGGTTAATGTTGGTTGTGGAGCCTGATTATCTTCCTGATTCAGAGGTCCTTTCTTTCAGCCGTGTTTATACCCCATGAAGTATTTACACCTCATAAGTATGTACACTCTTCCACGTGGGGGAGTGTAGAGGGGGGGTACCCCCTATGCAGGGTCCGGGGGGCCTATCCCCCCAGCTGGGGGGTCTGGGGGCAAGCGGGCCCCCAGTGGGGGTTCGGGGGCGAAGCCCTCGAAGCAAAAATTTCCTTGTAAAAGTATATTGTAATTTCATTGTAAATCTGGACCGTTCATTATAAGGTCGCAGATCTAACGATAGAGATTATGTTAGGTTTTTTTTGCCCTAGAAGGCAACCCTCTTTTATGAGGGAAATGTATTGCGGCTATAGAGGATGGTGAATATTGTATTCTGAGAGAGGAGACTGTGAGATAAAGAAGAGGAAGTTACAGCGGGTTTTTCTATAGGTTGTATCCCTTCATTTGTTGGATAATAATAAAGGAAGGACCTGGTAATTTCTCTGGTGGACGTAGCCCACACTGTGTGAACCACGTAAATTTGTGTCTCTCTTGTATTGTGTGTCTTCTGTGTTTTGTTTCTACATTTGTTTTATTTTATTGCTCTACAGTCCTATTTTTCTAACAACTGGTATCAGAGCGTAAGGTAACTCGCAGGAAAAGAGGGTTCCTGGTTCGAGTGGGAGCAATGTCAGAAGATGGAAATTTTAGGGTCGAAAAATTTAACGGCCAAAACTACCAGTTATGGAAGATGCAGATGGAAGACTATTTATATCAGAAGGATCTATTCCTACCATTGAGTGGAGTAGCAAAGAAGCCAGTGGCCATGAAGGACGAAGAATGGGAGATTCTTGACAGAAAGGCTCTAGGAACGATACGGTTGAGCCTGGCAGCGTCGGTGGCTTTCAATATTTCGAAAGAAAAGACAACAAAGGGTTTGATGGATGTGCTGGCCAAATTGTATGAAAAACCCTCGGCATCGAATAAGGTATTTCTAATGAAGAGATTATTTAATATGAAGATGTCATAAGGTGGGTCTGTTGCAGATCATTTAAATGAATTTAATACAGTTACTAATTAAATAAGTTATGTAAAAGTGGACTTTGATGATGAGGTTAGGGCTCTTCTAATCTTGTGCTCATTGCCAGAAAGCTGGAATGGCTTGTTCATGGCTATAAGTAACTCTATCTCTAGTTCAAATACTTTAAAATTTGATGATGTTGTTGGTGTTATCCTTAGTGAGGAAATGTGATGGAAAAGCACAGGTGAGACATCAGGAAATGCGTTGAACATGGAGAACAGGGGAAGA
>ML788605.1:109105-126539 GCA_009831015.1 Picea engelmannii
TGATGATGTTGGTACATATTGATGATTCATAGTTTATGTCTATTTGATGCATTATTGGTACATATTTGGTGCATGGTTGATGCACTTGTTGATGATATAGGTTGAGGTACAGGTTCGTGCATGGTTGATGCACTTGTTTAGGGTACAAGTTGATTACAAGTTGTTTGGGTAGGTTATTGTGACAGGGTATTTGTACAGGTTTGGTGCATGATTGATGCATTTGTTTATGGTACAGTTTGAGGTACATTTTGATGTATGGTAGATGTTGGAACAGGTTATTGGTACAGGTTGTTACAGGTTGATTACAAGTTGATTTTTATAGGTTTACAGCAGTATATCTCACAGTTATAGTGTGACAGTGGTTCCATCATTCTACTTCTACATCAGAGTGGTTGGATGGGGAAAGGACAGGTGGTTGTAGACACCTTCCGGTTGTAGCCAGAGAACATAGGGGGTTGTAGCCTCCTTTTAGTTGTAGCCAGAGAATTGGGGAGTTGGATCTTCCCTCGAGTTGTAGTCTGAGAAACTAGGGGGTTGGAGCCTCCTTTCAGTTGTAGCTGGAAAACAAAGGAAGTTGGTTCTTCCAATGAATGTAATTCTTAAAGACATATAAGAAAAATTATTCTATAGTTTTCTCCCTCTTTAGGTTTCCACGTAAAAACACGGGTGTACTATGTATGTGTATGATTTCTCATTTGTTCTTTTTTTATTTACTCTGCAATTATTGGATGATAATGCTACATTGATATAACACTTACATTATATGGTTAAAAAATATTAAATTTCTCTATTACCGATTCACCCCCCTCTCAGTAATCCAACACTAAGTCTTTCTTGATTAATCATCTATGAATATTACATAATAAAGAGAACCTCTTAGAGATTTGACTAGCATCGGACTAAAAAAATTTGAATGTATTAGATCTAGTATTTCCTTAGATCTATTATTGCTACTTGAGAATGGCTTCTTAACATTTTTACCAAGTGCACACCCTCTGCAAATTCCTTCATGTACATATTGTAGTTCAGGTACTCCTTCAACCATTTTCTTGAGTAATGGTAATGCATGATAGTTAAGATGAGCCTACCTTCTATGCCAAAGTTCATTGGGATTGACTTCATCATGTACAAGAGCTTCATCATTTTTTTCTAGTAGTCTATATAATCTACCTTCACGAATTCCAATAACTCTAGCATTCTCTATGTTGGAGTCTTTAGACCAAGCTAATACCTTTCCATCTACAAAGGTTATTATATTTCCTTTGTCTTCTAAGAAAGAGATAGATACAAGATTCTTTTCTAAACCATGTGCATATAAGACATTACTCAAATGAACATTGTTACCTGATTCCAAATTGATGGAGACTTGACCAATACCTTTGACTGGATATGTGTTCTTGTTGTAAAATTCTGAGACCCGAGAGATCTAGAATTCGATAAGAAAAATAATACTAATCCAATGAATTTGCAAATAAACAAATAAGAGAGAGATAGATAAGAATTTACTCCACAAGAATGAATGTATTCACAATATATTCGAAATTACAATGAGATCAATCCAATATGTGACTCGAGGAATTGATCTTGTCACTAATAATAACAATTGCCACTAAAAGCAGTGTAAAAATGGCTAAAGCACGTGCTTAAACCTATAAAATAGATAACCCACACCTAATATGAGTATGATAGGCTAAAAAGTGTGAGTTTACTAACTTATTAGCTAAACATGAAAAGTTTACTAAAGAAATGGGGTAAATCCCTAAAATCAAGGGATAGTTTCCTTGATTTAAGGAGGAAGTGTGCTCTCCTTCCTTTAGGTGTTTAAAATATGCACAGAGATTGGAAAGGAGTCACTAAGTGGAGTTCTAATTAAATAACTCAATATTAACTCCATGTCAATATCCCTAAAATTAAGGAAAACTCCCTAAAAACAAGGAAAGTGTCTCCTACCCTCTCTAGAAAGTTGAATCGAGGAAAAATGCATTGGGATGCATTAACTAAGGTCTAGGTCTCTAAGACAAGTAATACACCAAGGGAAGTTAGGATTATGCTCTAACACGCCCCCTTAAGACTAATTGTAGTGACATAATAAGAAAATGTGAGTCTCGGCTACTAGGCCATTTTAGGTACTCAATACAATAATGAACCCCTCATAAAACGAGGAAAGAGGGAAAACCTCATGGGAACCCCTCCCCCCCCCCAAACAAAAGGAAAAAAAAAATGCTAAGTAAACTATGAGATTCTATCCATCTGTCTCTACCACAACCGAAATATCACGCAAGTCAAATAATTTCTTCTCAGTGAAGGATTTGGTGAAGATGTATGTAACCTATTGCTCAGTGGGGAAGTATTGCGATGAAATCACTTGATCTTGAATCATCCCTTGGATGTAATGCATGTGTATCTAGATATGCTTGGTTCTTTGTCTCTTAACTAGATTAGTGGATATATGAATGGTACCCCGGTTGTCACAAAATATGACAGTTGGCATATGATATTAAATCCCAAACTCAGAAAGTAAACCCTGCAACCAAATACATTGTGTGGCAGCATTCACTGCCCCCATGTACTTTGCCTCTATTATGGATAAATAAATAGTTGCATGCTTCTTTCTTGACCAACAAAGTGGACCGGAACCAAAGATAAGTATATACCCTGAGGTGGATTTGCGATCTGTGCCATCGCTGGCCCAATCTAAATGTGTACCCAAACTAAGATAGAGGACAATCAACTGCATAATAAATACCAAAATTGGGAGTGCCTTTTACATACCGAAGGATTATCTTAGCAGCTTTCCAATGAAGCTCATGGGGCTCCTTCATATACCTAGAAACAACACTCATTTCATAAGAGAGATCAGGATGGGTATGTGTGAGGTACAATAATCTCCCTACCAACTATCGATAGAGAGTACTGTCTACCAAAGGAGTAGTCACTCCATCCTCCAATCTAAACCTGGAAAGAAAAGGTGAACCAGTTGGCTTACTTACACTCTTTCATTTGAAACCTGTCGAGCAGATCCAGTGCATACTTGGTTTGTGCCATATTGATTCCTAAAGTAGACTGTGATACCTCAAGACTAAGAAAATAATGCAACAAACCCATATCACTCATGGAAAATATATCATGCAAGGCAGTATTAACCCATGAAATCTATGATAAATCACTCCTTGTGATCAGTAATTCATCTACGTACAAAAAAATCAGTGAAAGGGATTCATCATGGTGGATCATATAAACATTCGGATCTAATTTACATCTATGAAATCCCTGAGAAAGCAGAAAAGAATTCATTTTTGCATACCAAGCTTGAGGAGCCTATTTGAGCCCATATAATGATTTTTTAACCTGCATACAAGAAAGGAGTCATGAGAATACCCCTGTGGTTGCTCCATATATATCTCCTCCTTCATATCTATGTGAAGAAAATCACTCTTCAAATCCATGTGATGGACTTCCCAGTGTCGAGAAGCCGCAATGGCCAAAACTAGCCTAATGGAGTCCATTTTTGCAGCTGGTGAAAATTATCGGTATAATCAACTCCATGTACCTGAGAGTAACCTTTAGCAACAAGTCGAGCTTTATACTTACTATTCTCACCATTTTCATCCATATTTTTCCAAAATATCTATCTTCATCGAACAATCTTTCTTCCTTTCGGAAGTGGAACCAAATCCTAGGTTTTGTTCTCCTTGAGAGCACTGTACTCCTCATCCATAGCAACTTCCCAGAAGGAGTTTCCCATGGCCTCTGTATATTACTGTGGATCTTATTCAAGTGACATATAGCAATGTATTGGCAGCAACTTATTTTTGGTAGCCAAGGCAGTGGGGCCCTCAAAAAACTGTGATCTAGTCCTCCTCGGATCCATCGGATTACCAACTAGTTCATTGGCATCATGCAAAGTCTTTTTGGCCTAGACTAGTAGGGGATCCAGAGCAACTGTAACATTCCCCCAACCACCCGCAGGCTGGGGGATGCTACTCCAGAGAAACCTCTCATGCTTTGACACCAGTTGGTAACATCCCCAACCTTAAACAGGCCAGGCCATGCTACTCTAGAGAACGCTTTCATTCCCTTACTGCGGAACATACGGTAACATACCCAGTAATCAACTGAGCTATGAAACATAAATTTTCTCTTTAAACTACATGCAACTTAAAAATATACATACAACACTCTTGTAGAAGCTTTACATATAAACATAAACAAATAATTACCTTCTATAATATACGACTTTTATACTGAAATAATAGTAACTACAGATATGCATCATATACAGGGAAATACCCATAAACATACAGGTAATTATAATCACATATATGATAAACCATAACATAGGCATGTAAATAACAATGCAACATATCATTTTATCATATGATTGGTACTTGTTTTGGAAATATTGTCACCAACTGTGTACAAACCGTCCACGAACCTTCTAGCCTTAGACTACACTGTTCATCACTTTCAACAGTGAGTCACCCCCAAGATGGGAGTTGACTCCACCCAGGGTAAAGGGTTCCTAACCAAGCTAAGGCTCATGGACAACAGGAAAGACTATGTCTCAGGTGCTCACTCAACTAATAGCCTACAACCTCTCAATCCCCACATGCTTGTCCCACCCAAGGAAGCGTGCCCCTTCTCTTCTCAATAGTCCCTCGACTTCCCTACTTCCCTTCTAGGGATTCAACAACAGGTCAGACCGGAAGTCTTAGAGCACTGTAGTTGCAGTTTAGCACCTTTGGGAATCAATCCCCATCAATTCTCTCACTCAGAGACTTGCTCATGGGCCTGAAAACCCACTTCTTCAATCCCGCTCAAAGCTAACCAGGTACACCAACTGGAAAAAGGCTATGGAAACAAGCTCAGATATGGTGAAATTGATGTTTCAAGGATAACGGAATGCGTGAGTGAAAAATGGTCATGGAATCATTGATTGGATAGCTGAGTATAGGAAGGAATCACTGTGATACTCATCATGAAAGTGATGGTGAGAAAATGATGGTCAAACTGCTGGTAAGAATCCCCGTGAAAAAAAAATGACCAAAAGAGCTAAGTCCCCACGATATGAATGCATGTCCTCAATTTAACACTTGTCATATCGGAAGTTACTTTGATCCACTTGCCCCCAACTTTAAAAATTAGGATAAAATAATTATCCATACTTTAGACTTTAGGAAATATCAATATAATATTCCCTTGACTTTTGGCCCTCCCTTTCCCTAACTAGTGAAGTTCAGTCCCCCATCTCTTTTATCGTGGTCGATCTGCACGCAACGATGTATTTTATATTAATCATGAGACATGTACAAAATAGGCACACTGGCCTTTAACATCTAGGCGTTCTGGCCTAATACCAAAAAATAAGCATCCCAACTTATAATAACTGGTTCACCATCCTACAACACATATCATATACATGAGGCTCGTTGTCCTCCATACTGCACGCACTTTAGTTATTATGCATGGTATCCAGGAATGTGCATACTACATCATTTTACTGCACAATTCATGCATGCACTATTCCAAGGGAAGTGTATTACAAAATGATGTCAAAACATCTTATGTATGCTTATATTACATTTACAATTGGGTTCGGCCGAGGGATATTACAATCCCCTCCCCTTATTTATGCACCGTCCTCAGTGCATAATACACCCATATACAACAAAGTTTTCAAAATATTCAAAAAGATGTGGGTATTCTATCCACATTACATCCTCATGCTCCCAAGTAGCGTCCTCAGGACCGTACTAGTTCCATTGAAACATTGCAAGCCCTATGGCTTGGTTCCGAAGCTGCTTGACTTTCCGGTCCAAAATGCACACCGGATGCACTTGAAAAGTGCCTTCTTGCTCCACC
This sequence comes from Picea engelmannii, assembly GCA_009831015.1. NCBI lineage: Eukaryota > Viridiplantae > Streptophyta > Pinopsida > Pinales > Pinaceae > Picea > Picea engelmannii. The sequence goes on from ML788605.1 coordinate 114,968, forward strand.
TAAATTACATTCCAATCAATAACATGGTGAGTATCAGGTATATATTTCTTTAGCAATGATACATGGAAGACATTATAAACAGACATAGATGCAGGCAATGCAATCATATAAGCAACTGGACCAATCCTCTCTAGGATTTCAAATGGCCCACAAAATCTGGCTGCCAACTTGGTGCAGCGTCCCAGCTTTAGGGAACTCCTGTTATCTTTCACTTTCAAGAAAATATGATCACCCACTTTGAATTCTCTGTGGGTTCTATTCTTGTCAGCATAAATTTTCTTTCTGTCTTGGGTAGCTTTTAAATTCTACTTAATTTTTATCATTTGGTCCTCCATCTCCCTGAGAAACTCTGGCCCAACTACTTTTCTATCAATTGGATTATCCCAACTCACTGGAGTATTGCACTTTCTGTCGTAAAGTGATTCAAATGGGCTCATATTCAATGATGCATGATACCCATTGTTGTAAGGGAATTCTACCAAGTGTGGGTAGTCTTCCCATTTCGATGGTTTTTCCATCACATACATTCTCAGTATATCTTCTATCACTCTATTCACCCTCTCTATCTATCCATCAAACTCAGGATGATAAGTTGTACTAAAGTTCAGATTCATTCTGAATCCTTTGAACAATCCTTTTCAGAAATTCAAGGTGAATTTTGGGTCTCTGTCGGACACAATTGTTTTATGAATCTCGTGCAATCGTGCCACTTCCTTCATGAAAATATCAGCACCATCTGTTGCCTTGTGTGTAGTTTTCAATGGAATAAAATGGGCAGATTTTGTAACCTTGTCCACCACCACCATGATCGAATCATGCAGCTTGCCTTTCTAGACAATCCCATAATAAAATTGATTATCACCACTTCCCACTTCCATTCAGGAATGGTTAAAGGTTGTAGCAACCCTACTGGGTGCCTATTCTCATATTTAGCTTTCTGGCATTCCATACATCTAGCGATGTACTCAGCGATCTCTCTCTTCATACCTGGCCAAAAGTAATGGCTCTCGATTGCTACCACAATTTTCTGATATCCGGGGTGCCCTGCATAAGGAACATTATGCATTTCATGCAAAATCATACGTTTCAAGTCCTAGGCATTTGGAACAAAAAATTTGTTCTTGCACAACAGTATTCCATCTATTCCCAAATTATAATTATCCACCTTTTGTGGCATCTTACCCTACTGTATCATTGCTACCAATTCTCTGTATTGCAGATCTGCATTTGCAGCCTCCAGAATTTTTCTTTTAATATCAGTTTGATACATGTTAATGGTTGTAGCATATAATTCATGCACCTTCTTGCTAAATGCAGTAGCCACTTTATTCTCTTTCCCCTTGATATGCTTTATATCAAAGTCATATTCTCTTAGAAATTCTAACCATCTGATTTTCCTAGCATTTAGATTTGGCTAATCAAATAAATATTTCAGACCATTGTAGTATGTTCTTAGCTCAAACCTCTTTCCCATGAGGTAGTGTCTCCATTTCCTTAAGGCGTCCACTATGGTTGCGAACTCCAAATCATGACTGGCATAGTTTCTTTCGTGATCCTTCAACTTCCTTGATTCATAACATATGACAAACCCATTTTGACTGAGGACTCCACCAAGTCCTTCATTACATGCATCGATGCATACGATGAAGTCTTCATCTGGTTCTGCGATCCTTAATATTGGAGCACTTGTCAATAATTGCTTTGGGTGTTGGAAACTCTTCTCGCAATCCAATGTCCACTAAAACTTCACTCCATTTCTTTGCAAAGAAGTGATTGGGTGTGCAATCTTTGAGAATCCTTCAATAAATCTTTTGTAGTAGCTTGCAAGACCCATGAATGGTCTCACCTCTGTCACATTCTTCAGCGTTGACCATTCTCTAATGGCCTCTATCTTCTCAGGATCCACTGCTATCCCATCCTTTGAAATGATATGCCCCAAATAATGAATATGTTTCTGATCAAATGAGCACTTGCTCAATTTGCAATACAATTGACACTCCCTTAATACTTGCAACACCATCCTCAAACAATTTTCATGCTCCTCATCTAACTTGGAATATCTAAGAATGTCATCCAAAACGGCAATGACAAACTTGTCCAAATACTCTTGGAAAACACCATTCATTAAGAACATGAAAACAGCTAGTGCATTTGACAAACCAAATGGATCCACTGTGAACTCATAATGACCATACCTTGTCCTGAAGGTGGTCTTTCTAACATATTCTTCTTTAATCCTTACCTGATGGTATCCTTATCTGAGATCTATCTTTGAAAATATCTTTGCATCCTTCAATTGATCAAAGAGGTCATCAATCCTTGGAAGAGGATACTTGTTCTTAATAGTCACTTTATTCAACTGTCTGAATTCAATGCACAACCTTAGTGTTCCATCTTTCTTTCTCACAAACAAGACTGGGGCACCCCAAGGTGACACGCTTGGGCGTATATACCCCTTCTTCAGAAGTTCTTCAAGCTGCATTTTCAACTCCTTCAATTCTGGTGTACTCATTCTGTAAGGAGTCTTTGATACTAGCACTACTCCAGGCATTAAATTTATAGAGAAATCAATGTCTCTCCTTGGGGGTAGTCTGGGTACCTCCTTGAACACATCTTCAAAATCTTCCAAGACTACATAATCTTCCAAATTTGGCACCTTATCTCTAGGTGTCTCTACCAAATGAGCTACAATTATTTGACATCCTTTTCTGTAACATTTCTTCAGCTACAATGATGAAATTTATCTAATGGTTACTGACCTGGGAATTCCCTATACCTTCCTTAGTTTCCCTTCCTCATCTAGGCAAGTAAAAGCTTTGTTGTGACAGTCTAAGAGAGTGTAATGTTGGTCCAACCAATCCATCCCAATTAGATAGCCATAGGAACCTAAAGGCAAGATGTTTAAATATGCCTTGGTGTTTAGTCCATTCAAGTCTATGAGGCATGACTTAACCATCTCATTAACTTTTCTTCTGGCTCCAGTAGCCAGTTGCACCAACCAGGATTTCCCATTCTTTCTTCTTGGCAATTGTAAATGTTCCACCATCTTAGGGTCTATATAACTATGACTAGCTCCTGAATCAATTAAAATAGCAATGGTTTGGTTGTTGATCATGCCTTCTACTTCAATCATGTGGGAATGATACTTTGCTTTCTTTTTGTCCAGGGATGCATAAATCCTTGGCACATATCTGTCCATTTCCTCCATTGTTTCAGCTTGTTGTACATTGTGAACAACCCTTCCTTTTTCACCTCTATGAGGACAATGTTTGAACCTATGGTATCCTGTACAACCCCAACATTGCATACGTGGCTACCTTGGCCCTTGGCCCCCTGTGTCAATGGTTCTTGGTTCTTTAGGTGTTTCTTGTCCTTATGGATTATTTATGAAGAATGGTGGTTTAGCTCCCTTCTTCCTTTGATCCATATTGAATTTCTTATTGTCTTCACAAGCCTTTTGGAAAGTTGGCCTTGCTTTCTGCTGATCATATAGGAATTTAGCTCTCCTTATGGTATCTTCTAATGTCTTGGGATCATCATACTATATTTTGTCATTAATAAATGGTGGCAATCCACTCAAATACCTTTGAATTTTGACTGTCTCACCCTTGATGAATGAGACATACTTCAATAGTTCCAGAAATCTTCTCTAATATTCATCTATGGTCATACTCCCAACCTTGAGTTCAAAGAACTCTTTCATTTTCTTGTCATAGTATCTCTTAGTCAAGTAGTTCTTCTCAAAATACTTTTTGAATTCCCTCTAAGTAACACTTTTCTCTTCAATCTATTTCACCTGCACAAGTTGATCCCACCACATGGAGGCTTTTCCTTTGAGTTGATAAATAGAAATTCTACCTTCTGCATGAGAAGAATAATTATGCAATTGAAAATACTTTCTCATGCCTAGCAACCATGTTTCTGCATCTTCATCCTTCTTGTGCTCACCATTAAATATAGGAGGTTTTATTTTGTTCATTTCTCCTCGCATCTCATCCACCCCATACCTCTTATACCTTTTGACAGGGGATAGATTTGAGTTGTTCCCTGCTCTCTTATTGGAATGCCTTTGGGAATGATGGCGATGTCTACTAACACTTTTTTCTTTTCTTTTCTCATCCGAAGGCTTGTGACTTCCATATTTTCTTGAGCTACTCTCCTTAACCAATTTATTTTCTATTCTGTTCAAGCCCTCCAATAACTTCATGTTGAAGTCATCCTACTGCTCTTTGTCTCTCATAAGCCTTTCATTATTAGCTTTTTGTCTTTGGACATCCTTCTACAAATTCTTAATGTTCTTAGCCATATTCATGTTTTCATTCCTTTCTTCTCAATGTACGTTGGTGTTCATTCCTTCAATGCCCAAATGGACATCCACCCCTCTGCTCTCATCCTTCTGACTATAATTCCCCTATGCTTCTTCCATTCCTATGGACTCTGCACCAGTCTGATCTGATCTAGTTGTTGTTAATTCTGCAAAACGTGCAACCATCAAAACTTATTAGGCTAACAATTCAACAATTCATGAGAATATGCACCATTTTGGTTCAATGTACACATCAAAATTATCTCTCCTGATTTCTTGGTGTTATCACCATGAAAATTCTAGATAAGACCCAAGTCTTGAAAACATAGACGTGTAGTGCCTTCAGAGATACATCTGTGCAAGAAGGTGGTTTTCTGAAACCACTTTCACCAAGACGTGGTATCACGTGTCTCAACATGTCAAATCCACCACTCGTGGAGCAAGCGATGGCTAGTCAGATCACCCCGTTTCACTCGTTCGGTACTTCGCAGCCATGTGACGTCAGCTAAATGCCACCATGTAATGAACTCAAAATCTAATCATTTGAAATGGATTAGACGAGCATGGAAACTCAACGCTCTTAGACATAATCCATCTGCACTTCATAATTGGAATTCTATAATTACCAATCCCCAAGTATGAAGGTATCTGCATATCCATAACCGAAGTAATCTCCAAACTAATCGACTTTATTCTCTCTGTAAAATCATTTCGGTATCCACAACCTGAGATACATGGACAAGGCTAAATCGAGTGAGACTGGTTATTCGGGCAACATGCTAGACTTTCCTGTGAATAAGGAGGAAAGGGTCCTTGTGCACATTCCAGCGACTAAATTCCACACAGAGTTGGCTATAGGCTCACGGTTGGAAGTCAGGTTGAATCCCACTATGAAGGATTTATTCATCAACAGGCCAGCTGCTAATAAGAAAAGGAGCAAGCGGCAGAAGAAGGAGGAATCTACTGCTGAAGCGGTCGAAAGTGTTGGAGAGAATCAACTGATCTGGTTAGATTCTTTAAAGGAGAAGATCACTAAGATAAAGTGAGTCTTCAACTAAGATTAAGCATGTTTCAGCGAATTTTTGAACAGCTGGTAGAGGAGGTAAGGAGCACCAGAGATGATAAGCATGTTCTTAGATGACCCTTTTTACAACAGGATAACTGTTGTCATCCCCCTTTTGTAATTTTGTGATTAATACAATTATATAAATACAGAAATAGATTTTAGACTATTTATTACAATTTCTATCTGGTGGTGTTATGAATCTTGTTTTCTTTTATAATATGCATTTCTTGTAAGCTTATATTTCACTTTCATCTGTCTGAATCAGAGGAACATAAAACTCGGAATTCTTTTTAATTAATGCTTCAGTGTGGTTGTGTGTTTATTTTTATTCTATTATTATGCAAATTAAACTCAAACTCGTCACCTTCCAAGTGACTTTGCACGCACTGAACTTCAACCTGTACATTTATATTTATCGTGCATAGCAATATCACAAGGTAAAATTCTTTTCCACGCAACTATATCCACTATGCATTTCTTCTCCATCACGCTGAAAACTTGTGCACTCTACTTTTTGCGTTGTGCGCCAATATCCACTGCACACAGTTTTGGCATCACACACCGATACTCCACATGCATTTTTCCCTATGCATTGCACCATGTCAAAGTTCAATATGTTCCATCGCGCACAATTATCTATGTGCACCATTGAATACATTATTGCGAGACAACTTATGCTCATACTATGCGCGTACCAACAAAACTCCTCTGTGTTAAGCAATACTTTCACACCCCATGTGCACATTACTATGTGCGTGCTCACCACACAGGTCTAAATTCAGCACGTGCATCCACACATAATAATCTTCCATGCGACGCCACAACTTACCACACACACTTGCACGCCAACTTTTTTCATGGATGCTCCGTGACTTGACTTTTGGTCACTTCGAAGTTACTCTTCTGTGAATATTCGCTTCAACTGAACTCCTCTGGCCCATCCAAGCTTAGTGCTGAAACTGAAACTCTGATACCAATTTGTAACATTCCCCCGGCCACCCGCAGGCCGGGGGATGCCACTCCAGAGAAACCTCTCATGCTCTGACACCAGTTGGTAACATCCCCAACCTTAAATAGGCCATACCATGCTACTCTAGAGAACTCTTTTGTTCCCTTATTGTGGAACATACGGTAACATACCCAGTAATTAACTGAGCTATGCCACATAAATTTTCTCTTTAAACTGCATGCAACTTAAACATATACATACAACACTCTTGCGGAAGCTTTACATATAAACATAAACAAACAATTACCTTTTGTAATATATGACTTTTATACTGAAATAACAGTAACTACAGATATGCAGCATATACAGGGAAATACCCATAAACATACAGGCAATTATAATCACATATATGATAAACCGTAACATAGGCATGTAAATAACAATGCAGCATACCATTTTATCATATGATTGGTACTTATCTGGGAAACATTGTCACTAACTGCGTACAGACCGTCCACGAACCTCCCAGCCTTAGACTACACTGTTCATCACTCTCAACAGTGAGTCACCCCTGAGCTGGGACTGAACTCCACCCAGGGTAAAGGGTTCCTAACTAGGATAAGGCTCATGGATAAGAGGAAAGACTCTGTCTCAGGTGCTCACTCAACTAACATCCTATAGCCTCTCATTCCCCACATGCATGTGCCACCCAAGGAAGTGTGCCCCTTCTCTGCTCAACAGTCCCTCGGCTGCCCCACTTCCTTTCCAGGGCTTCAGCAGCAGGTCGGATCATAAGTTTCAGAGCACTGTAGATGCAGTTTAGCACCTTTAGGAATCAATCCCCAACAATTCTCTCGCTCGAAGAATTGCTCACGGGCCTGATAACCCAATTCTTCAATCTCTCTCCAAGCTAACCAAGTACACCAACCATAAAAAGGCTATGGAAATAGGCTCAGATATGGTGAAATGGATGTTTCAAGGATAATGGACTATGTGAGTGAAAAATGGTCATGGAATCATTGAATGGATAACTGAGTATAGGAAGGAATCACTGTGATACTCATCGTGAAAGTGATGGTGAGAAAATGATGGTCAAACTGCTGGTAAGAATCCCCGTGAAAAAAAATGACCAAAAGAGTTAAGTCCCCACAATATGAATGCATGTCATCAACTTGACACTTGTCATATCGAAAGTTACTTTGGTCCACTTGTCCCCAACTTTAGAACTTAGGATAAAATAATTATCCATACTTTATGCTTTAGGAAATATTAATATAATATTCCCTTGACTTTTGGCCCTCCCTTTCCCTCACTAGTGAAGTTCAGTCCCCCATCTCTTTTATCATGGTCGGTTTGCGTGCAACGATGTATTTTATATTAATCATGAGACATGTACAAAATAGGCTCACTGGCCTTTAACATCTAGGCGTTCCAACCTAATACCAAAACATAAGCATCCCAGCCTATAATAACTGGATCACCAGCCTATAACACATATCATATGCACGAGGCTCGTTGTCCTCCATACTGCATGCACTTTAGTTACTGTGTGTTGTATCCAGGAATGTGCATACTACATCATTTTACTACGCAATTCATGCGCGCACTATGCCAAGGGAAGTGTATTACAAAATGATGTCAAAATAACTCACCACCTTATGTATGCTTGTATTACATTTACAATTGGGTTTGGCTGAGGGATATTACAAGAGCCATGACCTCATAATAAACCTATTAATCTAGTCCAAATTCCTACTCATCATCATTATCTAAATTTCTCGAAAGAGCATCAAAACCCTCTTCAATTGTTTCATCCAAAAAATCCCTAGCAAGCTGATCTGAAACTGCATGTAGTGGACCCTCTTCAAACTTCACACTTCGCTCAATGAAAAGTGAATCGATAGAATTTTGTAGAAGCCTATAACATTTAAAACCTTCGGGGTATCCAAAAAATATGCATTCAACACTCTGAGCCTCTAGTTCCATTCGTTTATCATATGGAATATGGAACCATGCACGACAACCAAAAATTTTGAAATGAGAGACTTTTGATTTCTTACCAGACCAAGCTTCTAAAGGAGTGATTCCCTTCAATGATTTTTGAGGAACATGGTTTTGAATGTATTTTGCGCAATTTATGGCTTCATCCCATAGCTTCGGAGCCAATTATTTCGACTGTAGCATGCAATTTTCCATCTCTTTCAGTGTCTGGTTCTTTCTCTCAGTAGCATCGTTTTGTTGTAGTGTGTAAGGAACTGTATGTTGGATATCGATGCTCGCTTTGGAATAAAGTTTTTGCATATGTTTGTTAACATACTCACCTCCATTATCAATATGAAGGATCTTAATCCTTCCCTCATACTGATTCTCAACGAGTTCTTTAAATTCTTTAAAATATTGAAAAACTTGATATTTCAATGTCAAAAAATACACCCATGTGAAACGAGAGTAGTCATTGATAAAAGTGAGTACATACCAATATTTTTTGATTGAGGGCTCAAGGAAGGGTCCCATGAAATCACTATTAATCATCTAAAGAGGTGAGGATTCCCTCCATGCTTTTCCTTTGTCAAAAAATTCTCAGGATGCTTACCAAAAATGCAGCCCTGACAGATCCCATTGGAAAATTTGATTTAAGGAAAACCGGTTACCATGTCTTCTTTGTTGAGTTGATGCAAGTACCTGTAATTACGATTCCCGAATATATCATGCCATAACCTTCTATATTCATTAGTATGATTCAAAAATTATGTACATAAATATTTGGGAATGAAATGAGAGAAGGAATACAACCGAGAGTGATGATATGCAACACTGTGAGCTACCCGGGACCCTGTTTTTAAGTTTGAAATCCCCTCTGAATATGGATAGAATTTGGCCTTTATTTTAGAACATGAATGTGTGATTTGATATATGGAAATAAATTTTATGGACAGAGAGGGGACATGCAACACATTATCAAAATATCCCCCTTCCAAAGAAACTATGCCTTTACCACATACCTCAATCGATGTGTCATCTCCCATGAGAATAGAAGGTCATGTGCACTCTGTTGATTAAGGTTGGTTGTCATTGATGTCAACCCTTGAAGAAATCCCCGTAGAAAAAAGGTTTGGGTAATGGACCCAAGATTGTTTAATGTAAAGATGATTCATTATTATTCTGTCATGGTTGATAAGAAGTAAATATGGATGAACTCCAAAGTGGTCCCCTTATGGTGAAAGCCCTCACAGGAAGACACTTTGCGGAGTGAGAGAACCCATGCTACATTTTGGAATAATGAGATGAAGAATAGTGAATTTTTCAGTGAAACTATCCTAGATGGATAGTGCTTGTCATGCCATTTCTGGTGGTATGTGGAACGTCAAATAACTCCTCACATTTAAAGAGTTATGACCATATGAAGTTGGAGAACCCTTCATGAGTCTTATAGAAGCCCCCAAGGGTCAAAGTGATTTAAAAAAGAATTTATTTTAAATGAGGAAGCCCTAAAATAAGGAAAGTGTAATGCTACATGAAGATATAAATAAGAGGCAAATCTCACTCATTAACAACACACTTGTGCATTTTGTATATCTATTTCATTGTGCAAAGCTTCTTGTAAATACTTGTGGATACATCTGAAGGGGAGAACTTCTGAGGTAGCACGAAGGGTTGACGAAGAAATTCTCATATTCACAGAAAACCCTATTTTCTGAGGCATACGCGGGTTGTTTGTGTATAGGGTGCATATACATTGAAGGTATATGCGGGTTGGCTATGTATAGGGTGAGTATGTACGTGGGCTGACTGTGTATAGGGTGAGTACATGTTGATAAAGCCATGAAAATTGAGAAGATGAAGGTGCAAAGGTTCTAGATTTTGAGATCAAGCTCCTGGGAAGGTCTAGAGTGCTCAGATACATCAGATCCATCCATTGGTTCAAAAGTTATGTCCTATTTCTATGAATAGTTGGATTTTGATGTATGCATGAGGAATGGCAATGGAGATTTGAGGATTCTCCCTAAAGATACTAGTGGCTACATGGGATCTTCTGTATAAGTCATATCTACAGAAATACTGTGCTGGTATATTTATCATTATTACTTCTTGTTGAGGCACATCCTATATTTCTTGGCATATGGCTAAGAGTTTTTATGGTACATGGTTGATATCTTGTATTTATTTATGTATTGAGAAGTTGAATATCAGAAAGGGGTTGATGACTAAGATCATGTGAGGGATATTATAATTGTTCATGATTACACATACCTATATGGCACATGACTAGAGAGAGACATAATTGCCTTGAGTAGAGGTTATGTATGAGGATGCATGCACATGGTACAATTACAGTCTGGATACAATGACAGGTTACAGATCTATGTGAAATACATTACAGAGGGTCAAAGTTTTCAAGTGAAAGGAAACCCTAGTTTCAGAAGGCATATGTGGGTTGCATAATAGATAGGGTGCGTACATACGTGGGCTTCATCACTACAGATCGTGTATCTGTTGTATTTTTGTAGATACATGTTTAGTTCAGGTATGGTTTGATTACAGGGAAGTTGTACAGATTGGATACAGGGAAGTGGTACAGGTTGGATACAGGGAAGTGGTACAGGTTGATACAGTTGTACAATAGTATATCTCACAGTGACAAGTTGACAGTGGTTCCATCATTCTACTTCGACTTCAGGGCAGTTGGACGGGGCAAGGATAGGTGGTTGTATCCACCTTTCAATTGTAGCCGGAGAACATAGGGGGTTGTAGCCAGAGAATTTGGGAGTTGGAGTTTCCCTCAGGTTGTATCCTCAAAAACCAAGGGGTTGGAGACTCCTTCTAGTTGCAGCTAGAAAACAAAGGAAGTCAGTGCTTCCAATGAATGTAATTCTTCAATACATATAAGAAAAATCATTCTGTGGTTTTCTCTCGATTTGGGTTTCCATGTAAAACACTGGTGTACTGTGTATGTGTGTGATTGTTTATTTTTTATTGCTCATTATTGGACAATAATTCTACATTGATACAACATTTGAAGAAAAAGGATTATAATTACACTATTATTGATTCACTCCCCTCTCAGTAATCCAACAATTGGTATCAGAGCACATTCCTTCAAAAATTAGTTTAACCACTGAAAGGTAGATCATGGAGAGTACCAACTTGTATAAAAATGGAATACCACAGTTTGATGGACAGAAGTATGATTTTTGGAGCATAAGGATGAAGACATATATACAGGCATAGGGATTTCAAGTTTGGCAATCAA
>ML788605.1:148046-183052 GCA_009831015.1 Picea engelmannii
ACTTTGTACTAGTGGATTCACCCAACTTGGATAGAGAAATGTGAGTTCCCTCTTTATTCCAAAGGTTTATTTATTCCAAAAAAAAATTATTTATCAATTCTACAATCATGCTAATTATCACAAAGTGTTTGAGGAAAGTCCCTCGTTTTGACAAAGTGCTTGACATTTTATAACTTATTGGTTCTGAAAATTTAATCCTAACTCAAATGTAAATTTGGGTGTGTCTCCCAAATTTTCCTTTACATTTCTAGTATTTATTTATTAGTTTTTGAAGATATTGTGAATACTTTGGGCACTTACATAAAATCAAATCTTTAGCAAGTTATAAAGGGAATCTACACATAGGCTTGCATTTGAGTTGAGATAGACCTTACTAAGAGTCTTCTAAACAAAATAATTCTCAAATGGAAAAATTTTAAATACACACAAATCTTGGGTTATGATAACACAATATTATAATACTGGATACACTATATTCTAAAACATTTACAAGCAACTTACCCACACCTTCCACAAAAATATATGATTTAAAAAGATCTAAGATCAACTTTTTCTTTTACAAACTACAGTGGACGTGGGCCAGGGCCAACCCTAATATTGAATAGAAGCATGATCTGCCCAAAAGTAGGATGCTAACACCAGGATTGTAGAAACATGATCTGCCCAAGAATAGGATGCTAACACAAGATTGTACACTAGAATGCATGATCTACCCAAAAATATGATGCTAACACCATAGAGTTTGGATGTCTCTTACAAATAACTTCTCTTAAGTGAAATTTCTCTCACAAATAACTTCCACCCTCAACCCCTCTCCATAAGATTTAAACCTCAAACCTGATGAAAACTCAACCCCTCCCCCTACAGTTTAACCCTGAGACCTGATGCATTCACGGAATGCATGAATCCAGTTTGAGAACAGTTATTTGAAAAAGTTTTTGTGATTACCCCATCTTACCTCAACAGAAAGGGACACGAGGCAGATCACTCTTTTAGGGTCCCAATTTTTTAACACATGTTAGAAGAGAGGAAATTGCAAGGAAGAATAGTCCACACAAAGAATTTCATTGTTCCGGGGCACGCAACAAGAATGGCGGTGCCCCTGCTGGTTTTAACAATGCTTCAATGTATTTTTTCAAGCGGTGTTCAATCCGAATATTTGGAAATCTAGAGCAATGGAAGAACAGCTCTTGCTATTCGGAGACCAGAGCACCGCGGACATCAAATTACAGTTAATCGGTACAGATGGAGGAGAGCACAGAAGAAATCCCCTTTATCTCCACTCTCAAATTCTGAAAAAATCTGAATTTTATGCAGCCTTGTTATCTGAGCGATGGTCTTCGGAGAGACCGCCTATTGAAATGGAGATAGCAACTTTTCACAGCGTCGAGATGTATATTAAATGTATTCGGCTCATGTATTATTCTCATGCAGGCAAGCCCTTGTGTTTCTCAAATGTGGACGAAGCCCTAGCTATTCTACCAGTTGCTTCCGAAATCCTGTTTCAGCAATGTTTGGAGGAATGTATGAGATATTTGAATGCTGTTCGATGGAGTACTAAACAAGAAGTCAAACTTCGAGCCCTGCTATTGTCTTTGGAGATCAATACCTTGCCCGATTTAGCTACCAGACTCGGGATTTGCCAAAGAGAATCAGACAATGGAGGTTTACAGATGCTGGAACATTCTCTGAAAAAAATGCTGTCTACCATTTCGAGCGGTTCATACAATCACAGCGAATATATTGAAGAATATATCGTAGGCTTCTTTGAGGCAAATGCATCCTTCGCAAAAACTTGCAGGTCTGCACTTCTGAAAGAATTTACTGCCAATATCGAACGCGTTAAATCTGATAAGTATGCAATCCTTACTGCTTGTTCTGCACTTTTATGGATACTCAATGTGATTCAACGGTGTGATGGGGAGTTGTTTGAAACAGCTTTCAAATTTTTTTGCGAAGATGCTGAACTTCCTGTTGCAATAAATCGTTGTTATACTGGAAATTCTGCTAGTATTAGTCCATATTCTGGCCTAAAGAAGCCAGTTCTAGGTCTAAATATTCCACTTTTCAATCTGATTGATCAGTTTCTAAATTGTCTGGGCAACGGCGAAATAGTTACTTCTACATCATTTAGGGTTTCTTTTCTTACAAATTGGGTTCCTGTCATTGCTGTGAATCTCAATCACAAGAACAAATTGGAGAAAGGTATAATTAACGTTGCTGAAACCCTACCTCCGGTTGAGCAAAGACGGATTTACAACATTTGGAAAGAAACTCTCACCAAGAACCACACAGAAGCGTTTAATTGCTGGTCCAAGAAAATAGAGGATGTCATGCTCCGCCACAACATCTTTTTTATATGAGTGGTAGTCTTGACTGCGCATTTTAAGACAATACCTGCAGGAGGACCCGATCAGCCTGTACAGCGAATTTGAAGACAAACCCTGCCGGAGGACAAACCCTTCGGGAGGACCGGATCAGCCTGTACAGCGAATTTGAAGACAAACCCTGCGGGAGGACCGGATCAGCCTGTACAGCGAATTTGAAGACAAACCCTGCGGGAGGACCCGATCAGCCTGTACAGCGAATTTGAAGACAAACCCTGTACATGCAAGCCTGTTTATGTATCTGTAAGTGAAACCACTTTGATATCTCAACAGCTTTGTTCGGGTTTCAGCTTCTACTAGCTATTTTTTTTTCCAATGTGTTGTTACAGGGATATTTCTTTTCCATAATGCCACTCTGCGTCTTGCTATTTTTCCAATGTATTCGCAGAGATATTTATTTTCCTTAATTACTTTGCACCGTTTATTTTGACATCTTATTATTTTCAATGGATAAGGCTAGAGATTTCTTTGGATGTCCAAAGGATTTGTTGAACCAAAATGAAAAATAATGGGTAAATGATCAACTCCAAATCAATTTTGACAAGTACGTATTCTTGTATTTCTCTCTTTTTCCAAACTGTGATTTTTTCTCAAAAACTTTGGGCATTGGCTATTTCTGGTTTTTTTTTTCTGGAATTTGGCAAAGTAAATTTAGATAAAATAACTATTTTATGTTGTTTAAATTGCATTTTTGAATGCATAAATGGATTCAGCGTGTCCAAAAACCCCTGGGACATTAGAATTATATAAACTTAGCCACTCAAATTTACAAATCCAACCATTCATCACCGGATGTGGGGCAAAATCAAACAAAAAAAAATACCAAAAAACATCCAAAAAAATTACCAAAAAACATTCAAAAGATAGAACTTTTAGACTAGTGCAAAACTTTCTATTTGATGAAATGTAGAAAACAAAAACTTTCTATTTTGTGAAATGTGTTGATTTCGATGTATGATGTTCATCCCTATATAGTATCTATGCCTTTAAAAACCGCCTTTAAAAACTAAAATTTTGTGAAAAGCTTAATTAATTATACTTTTAAATTAAATTATGTTATAATTTGAGATTTTTGGAAATAAGTTTAGAAAAGTTAGATTTATAATTTCATGATCTCTAACTATAGTTACCCTGATATATAAACTTTACTTTACTTCTTTTTAACAATGGGTGGAGAGTCCACTTGAAAAGTTGGACATTTTTAAATATACTAAGTTTATTTAGAAAAAGCCTATGCTTCAATATAATTAATTATAAAAATCTTCACTCTCAAATATTAGTTAGTGTTTTCTTATATTTCTTTGTAATATGTTTTGTGCTCTTTAACAATGAGATATAATTTTTTGGGGGAATCCTCAGATGTAACTTTGGACAAAATCTCTAATTTTGTTGTTTAAATTGCATTTCTAAATGCATAAATGGATTCAACATGCTGAAAAACCCCTAGGACACTCCGATTGTGCAAACCCACTCAAATCTGTAGATCCAAACATTCTTTACCCTTAAAAAATTGCAGGAAAAGAGCCAAAAAATAGAATGTTTAGACTAGGCTTTATTTTTTCATATTTTCATAAAACATATTTTGTGATTTGTGATTTTAAACAAATGTCTTCTTTTATTGTTTGTTTTTCTTTTATTGTTTGTTTTTTGGAGGACGATGTGAAAATGTATACACATTTTTCAAAAAGTAAAGTTACATTCCAGAATTCTATTCAATTTGTTTGAGTTTTAATATTTTTGTATTCACTAATTATGATAATTAGAGGGAAGTTTATTACAAGATTAAATGGCTCTCAAAACATTGTTTCATACTTAAAGATCATAAAACATGTTATGTGAGAATATGAGAAAACAATGAATTATCATTAGGGAACTTGGGATTATAAATTGAATCTCTAAATACTCTAAAATTACCTCTCTAGTTCTCAAGGTGTAGCCCAGTTTAAAGCTCAATCATCTAATCTTGTAACAAACTTCTCTTCTGTTACTTGAATTTTATGGTACAAAAAGTCAGAGTTCCTATCGATCAAAGTAATTTGATAGTACAAAAAGCCAGAATTCCTATCGATCCAAAATGTTAATTGAATTTTTTATGATCTTGTTTTATTTAAAATTGGGCAAACCCCCTAAGGGCATTGCTCCACCATATATGGATATTGGATCATCGTAGAATTCTTTGAGTCATGCCTAAAATTTTTACCAGATTCTTTTGTTATCAGATATGCACAGAAAGAGAATTTGTTTGCTACAAGAATAGCTTATTCCATTGTTTTTCCATATTTCCAAAAACATATTTTATGACTTGTAATTTCAAACTAATGTCTTTTTACATTGTTTTTTTATGATAAAACATGTGAAACATCATACATATTTTTTTTTTGTTTTTAAAAAACAAAGTTTGGTCTTTCTTCTTTCAATGCTTCATGGGCAAAAAAAATTCAAACTTGAAATCACAAAGAATCATGAAAACCTACCTCATTCATTTTACATTTAATTTAAACAAATATATCATACTCTACAAAGCATTCGGTTGGTTATTTATGTTATAAAGTATATGTAACACTACTTATTTCAAACAAAGACATCATATAAATAATGTTATCAATTGGATTGAAATTCAATATTCTTTTCAAATACTCAATGCTGTCACAACAACTTGAAGCAATGAAATTTCAAATTCTCAATGTTGTCACAACAACTTGAAGCAATGAAATTCAACATTTTTTCACAAAGTTAAGGGATCACTACCTTTTGTTATTGTTGTGAAGCATATTGTAAATAAAATTCTTTAACCACTTGAAGCAATGAAATTCAACATTTTTTCACAATAACTTTGAGATCACTACCTTTTGTTATTGTTGTGACTTTTGTTATTGTTGTGAAGCATATTGTAAATAAGATTTTTTAACCATGTTAGAGAACTTTTTTTAATGTAATAAAAAATCATAAAGCTATAATTAAAACATACCAAATTTTAATTTTCAAGATGATACTTTTGGAATAAAGTAGGAATACTTGCTTTTGTATCATATTATGTGTATTATACACTTTTTCAAGTTTTTGATGTTCAATTAACCATTTTATTCTTAATTAAACATGGAGAGAGTGAATTTATTAACTTTTGTTCATTTTAAATATATTTTTAAATATGTTTATATATCTATTTATAATTTATAAAGTTAATTGGGTTTAGCTTGAGTGGTTTGAAGGAATTGTTAATCCTTTCCACCTAGGTTCAAATCCTGCAAGTGACATGTTGAACTCTTAAAGAGTATATTATTGTAATGATTTCGAGCCTTATTGTTGATCGGCCTTATGCCCTAAAGATCCTAGGGTTTATCTTGGGTACCATCCTCAAAATGAGGGGAAGTACTTGGGGGGGTTTCTCTAAAACAACTTAAATAATAAACACTTTTCCAATTTAGTTATGATCCATGCTTTAGCATTACAAAATTAAAATATATCATCCTTATCACATAGCTATGTGCTAGTTAAGGTACCCTTCCTTGTTATGGGGTAAGTGACATTTTTTTAATGGGACCTATTCAATTAGTTTCACGACAGACCTAGGAGGGGGGTCTAACAATTATTGATGAATTCCTTACTTTAAATATTTTTCTTAAACTAGCAAGGTGTGTCTAATCTTCAAGTGTTCGGGGACTCTCAAGTGATAATAAACTGGATGAATGGAAATACTAGGATGTCCATTCTATTTTTGAGCCTTATTTTTTAGGAAGTGAGATATTATATATCTGTATATAATACAATCTACTTTACTCATGTTTCCATAGATCTCAACATTGGTGTTGATACTCTCTCTAAAAAAGGCGACAATTCAACTATCAACATTGGTGTTGATACTCTCTCTCAAAAAAAGTCTCAATTCATTTATTGGATCATACTCTTGGAAGGAATCAAAGGATGGACCCCTTGTGCAGGAACACATCCTATCTATCCCTATTTAAGGAGCAACATTTATTGGTTATTCTCGGTGGTCCTTAGCATTGTTTTGGTTTAGTTTTCTATACTTGGAGATAATAGACCTTGTTATAGGTTTGTGGAAAGTTACAAGACTAGCACTATTTCTCTTTTAGTGAACAATCTAGTTCCTTACTTTTCATCTGTTGGAAGTCCTTGGGTAGTGTTTATTATGTATAGATGTTGATGTTATTCTTGTATGATTGTATGGTGATGTGTATATGAAGAATTCTAGATCTAGTTCAAGATTTTTTTTATAACAACTCTACATACATATTTTAGTGATGCTTAGTTGTTTATGATCCTTTAGATCTTACTAGCAATGCTCAAAATATGTACAAAATGTAACCTCTTTTCATTTTTAATAAATTAGTTTTTTTTCTCAAGAAAAAAAACTACAATCTATGCATGATAAAAATTAGACAACAAAGCTTCATAATGACAATCAACTAATTACAATTACTGAACAAAACAAAAGAAGTGGAATTCTTAACAAAAACAAAAGAAATAAAATCCTTAACAAAACAAAAGAATAAATATATATAATAATTCTAAGAAGTGTTTTTATGTATAGTGATTTTCCAAATGAAAATCCAAGGTGCACACAAATGAGTGATGTAAATAACCATGAGGCACTATTGACTCATATGGATGCAAGTTGTTTATATATTGTATCGTGTATGTGTCTTTATTGTTATACATTATTGTCATGTATGTGTCATTCTTGTTATTATATATTATTGTGTTTTTCCATTAACAACAACATCATACAACACTTCAATTCACTAATTTTATATATATATATATATGAAACAATAACATCCTATCATAATTAATTACCACAAAATACAACAACAACCACATTCAAAACTTAACAAATACTAAATTCAACACCATCCAACACTCATCACTTGCTATAAAATTATCTATGATATATTCATGTATCACAATGGGTACACTTATACATAAAATCCAACATTGCATTCTCACTTGTAAATACGTATATGATAGTGGTTTTAAGCAAAGGCCTCATTGGCATAAATCATTGGATATTAAATATAGCAAGTGGTACCTACCTTGTATTAACTAGTATGCAGGTGAACATTAATAGCAATCTACCTATACAACTACAACCATTAATTGTATAGTTGGGCAAAGATTAATTGACATTCACCATGAAGCTACAAGAATGCCAATAACTAACCTTCAACATTTATATAAATATAAACGTTTTGTTTTAGAGATTCATCTCTGATTTTGTCTTATAAAAAGTTTTCGCGACAAGGACTAGAAGTAGCTTTGAAAGAGGAAAAAGTATTGTAGACATACACGAGTTAAATCTCAAGAGGTTGTACACGATTGCGCTGTAATGTTACAAGAGTAAAGGTTCAAAATATCTCTACAACTAAGAAGGTGAACTTAGAGGTCTTTGACAAATGATGATATGTAATGAGTCATATATATAATATATATATAGATATATGTAATGAGTCATACATATATATATATATATATGTAATGAGCCATAAATATAATAAAAAAATGAGAGGATTATTATTAAATTTGGAGAGGATTATTATTAAATTTGGTTGAAAAGTAGGAAGATATTATTAACTAGAGTAGAGATGTAATTTATGGGATACTTTTTCTTTTTTAATTATATATTTAAAAGAATTCATGGTTAAAAAAAAATTGCATTCAATGGACCTCATTCATGAACATGGTCCATGGAAAGTTATGGGTGGATCTAAACTAGACATCTCGTGAACACACATAGAAGGCCATGAATGTTACACTTAGAATTTTCAATACATTATATCATAACCTTAAAAAAGAATATGTAAGAAAAAAGAATATGTAAGAAAAGACAACACTACTACATTTTGGGAAAAAAAAAAAATGGCATCAAAAGAAACATTAAAATGATGTACATGTGTCCAAAGGGGTTGGATCCAATGGTGGAAAACGAGGAGTTTTTCTACATTAAGCAAGGTTCAATTCCAATGAGGGTAGCTTACCCTATAGCCATGGAGACACCTTGAGGTAGTGGTCAAACGTGTGGTTGCACCCAGAGATATTATATTAAAGGATATTGTGACCTGTGCACACATAAGTGGATCAAATCTCACCCCCCATGTCCTTCGATTTTAACAACCCCTTGGGTGTAGAATAGTCGATGATGGAGTGTATTGTTAAGGCACTTTGTTATGTGAAGTCACCAGTTCAGAACCCTTGACTAGCCTTGTGTGTCGTGTAAGGGGCCGCGTTGGCATGCCTGGAGTTATAGTGGTAGTAGTCAGATAACACGACCACATGTCACGTGAATAAGTGTCTAACTAATTGTTGATTTCCCCAGTATAAAAAAATGATGTACATGTAAATACACATGTCAAAACATATGTGACAAAACAATATTTATTTTTTTAATAATTAGTGAAATATCATTTAATGATGCACAAAATTATGACTTTATTCGCAAGAGTTTATTTGCGTTCATGAGAGTGGGGCACTATGTCAGTCCCCACATTTTCAATTTCTCAAAAAAGCTGGGCTTGCATTGTTACAGCCTTATTTTCCACCCTAGGATCTCATGAAGGACACATTGATGATATTATGCTAAGACACATTGTTTTTCCCTAGTTTCAGTGGTTTTTGAAGACAGTCGCTACTAAGCTCATTGATAGGGTGCGACCATTCACCGTTGAAATCCTTTGCATCTTGTGACCAGTCGCTAGATGCACTACTGCTAACCCACAACCACCTCTATAAACTTCTATATTTGGTGATTCACGAGGAGATCAATGTTGGGTGAGTTGTTTATCTCCTGATATGAGCTTGGAAACTCTCAATCTAGTCGAGTTCACTAAGTTCTAAATATCTAGAAGCTTCTCCTAGCCTCCTCTACCAATCCATATAAGGAAGGTATTCCATGGGCAAGAGGAGGAAGAATCAATTATAGGTACATGCTACAGTATTTTTCAAAGGAGCTTCCTCATACATATCAATCTTCAAGTCAAGTTATCCTTGCTTGAGTGAGCGTTGAGTAGGAGTAAGAGCAAGGAGCACAAGGAGGAAATCGTCATTCACTCAAGGTAAAATAACATTGATGTACTTCTCCATTTTTATAATATAGATCTATGTGTTTTCTCTTGTTTATACTGTCGTGTTCAATTGCAAATGATAGATCTGATCTCTCCTTGAGTAGATCAGATTAGATCTATGCATGAATTGTTATTTCCTAACACTTGGAGAATTCGTAGATTGGTGATTTTTTGTCACTTGTTTGCATGAAGTAGATCGCAGGAGGTGGAGTTGCATCAACCAAGACATACAAGGACAACAATTGTTAAAGAGGTATGTCATTCTCTCTCTCCTAGTGTAAAAAGGAATCAATTTGTTTAGATCTAGGGAAACCCCATAGCTATCTATACTCAGTGTCTTTCTTGGACCAAGGGCAGGTCTAAGGGAGGTCCAACTTATTAGTAGGATAGATTTATCCATAGCAGAACTAGTGACTCCACTAGAGAAGAATCTTTGATTCTTCTCTAGTTCAAATTTCCCCTTTCTTTTCATCCTTCTAAAACTTTTATGTAGTTTATAATCTTCCCTATCACTCCCTTAGAGAGAAGATCTTGCAGATCCGTTAGACTTGGGCCATATCTGGTCCTTTTTCCCCGTTTTTGTAGAAAATCGTGGCTGATAGATTCACACCAGAGAAACCATTCGTGGCTTGCATAACCATTAGGCCACGACTACCTGCAAACAGTCACTAGTTGCATACTTGCTAGGCTAGGACTGCCTCTGTAAGTGATAGTTTTTCATATATTTTTTATTTTCCTTGGTTAGATATGAACTTTGCCTAGACTTAGAAGCATATTAAAGGTCTGATAACATAGACCGTATCCCTTTGTGAGCCTCTTCTTTTTTGTTTTGAGTGTGAAGTGATTTAGAGGTTTCCTAAGTGTTTTTTGTTGGGTTGCTTGATTGAGTGAGTTCATTGCCTAGTACATGGAGATCTGTGTAGCATTCCCAACAAATATTTTTAGATCTAGTAGTGTATCCTTATCCCTTTTGCATCATGTTTGTGTTTATTACAAGGTGTTTCATTTCTAGATCTTTCCTTCAAGTTTTGGGTTTTATGATCCTGTGTAGACATTAGAGTGTGTCAGGGGAATCACTACCAATATCACACAACCCTTTGCATGTTGTTTTCTAGTTTGATTTGCATATTTATTATCTTAGATTAGAATTAATTTTCATTTCAAAACAAACGAAAACAAAAACAAAAAATTGCTAGGTAAAATCTCTTGGGTGCTTTGCACAAAAATTGCATTAGTGTGTTTTTGGATTCAAGGATCTTATTCATTTATGTGGTTTGTCTTTCATGGTAGTTGCATGATTGTGAGGTTATCTTGTGGATTTTGAAAACTAAAAAGGAACATTTTCTCTTACCTTCCTTAGCTAGAGTTCATCAAAAGAAAGGCCACATAAACTCAACCAAGACATACAAGGAAAACGATTGTTAAATAGGTATGTCATTCTCTCTTTGTATTGGTAAAGAGTCTAAAACATCATTGAAGTTTCATTTATTCCCTTTCCTAATCAACAACCATAAGAAAAAAAACTTGCAATCTAAAATCAATTAGACTATTTTTCTTGGTAGAAAACCAACATAGATAGGATTAGGGCCTTGGTGTAGGATTGGAGATTTAACTCTCCAAGGCCACATAAACTCAACCTAGAAGCCACTAAAGAGTGTTTAAATCCATTATTATATGAGTGTGTCGAGAATATCCTCTAAAAGGGGAGTCAATCATGAGGTCCCATTTTGGAAAGTAGAGTGATATCCCCTCTCTTCTTGTCTTGGTGTTTTCTATACTACTTCGACTATTATGTGCATGGTGGCCTCAAAAGTGTTACACCTACCTGAGAGATAATGCTTATTGAGGATTTGGGATTAGTTTCTCTACCCATATGTGTGGTAAAATCTTCGATTGTTCACCCGGTAACTGATTGTGAGGTGGTAGCCATGGTGACCTTTCCTAGGTATCCACATAGGTGACTACGAGTGGGAAGTTCCTGCGATACATGGGGAAGAAGTTCAATCCATGTTTCAGTTACCTCAAAGGGTGATTACCTTAATAAAGGTTACATCATATATCAGGGATGTTATGTCTGGGTTATAGTAACTATTCTTCAAACCTTCACTAGATAATATTTTGGGGACTTGACATCCCCCAAAGGGTCAGTTTTTTAAAGTCCCTTTGATCCATTGGTATTTCTGGTTGATAGACTAGATTTGTCAGGGGTTTTCTCTTTGTTTTTGAGTCTACATCAGTCATAGGATTTATTGTTAAATTGGTTATAACACATTTTTTTCACCATGGCTGAACAATCGCTTCATTGGTTCCTTCTACAATGAGGACTTGCATCTATAATGGAGGAACAACCTCATCTTAAGCGACAAGAGGTAGGGGAAAGAGATTTTAGAGAGTTAAACAAGAGGTTTGAGGAGAGTTATACCTTTGAAGTTGAAGTGGTAAAAAAAATTGTTCCACCTCATTTTAACCCTCCTTTGACTGGACCTAACGACCCCATACTTTTCCAGGTTAGAGAGCTCTTCAATGAGCCATTTTCCTTGTTTAATTATCCTCACACTATGTCAGGTGTGAGTCTCTCGCCTAGTGTGACTGAGCTTTCAATCCCATCGATGAGTGTTATAGGGGGCACCCTAATTATGTTCACCTTATACTCCCTTAGTGTCATTGCACCTACACTGTCTATGCCCATTTCATCAAGTGTCTCCATTTGGGAGATGATGGTCGTATATTCTTTTCCTTTTGTTAGCATACTTATCGTTACCACTCCCATCCCATATGTTGTGATGGACACACCTAGATCTTCGTCTAGTGGGGGGTCTAGCCTTGTTTTCAATTCTAGGAGTGGAACTTCTTCCACCCCTAATGTCCCTATAGGTATCTTGATGATGCACAATGATAGTTTTCCTTCTAGTTAAAACATATCTAGTGAATTTGGGGTTGTCCCTAATCAGTCTGGGGGCATCAATGTCTCTGGGGATTTAACATCCTGTGGGGTAGTATACTGTTTCCTAGAAGCTCTATTCCATCCACAATTACCTCTATTCTCGGGGGAAATCCCCCTGGGAGAACTTATGGTCTAGGGAGTAGTGGACCTTCTAATTATCCCATTGTTACTGTGGTCATTCACCTTAGGGGGAATTATGCTCAGTGGGGTGGTTATCCTTTTAACCACTTGTCGGGTCCTAGAAGTTACTTTTTTGTGGATAGCATTAGTCAAGGGAGTATTTTTATGTTAGGTTCCATGGTTTCTTGACGTAGACCCCCTGCCCTCGAGTTGAGATCCGCTCAGGATATTCACTACAACCACACCGAGGGTTAACCAACCCATTAGTTCAAGCCACAAAGGACTTCGGGTTTCAGGGTTTCACGATCCCTAATGTCAAGATTCTTGACTCTTCCACTTGCTGAAACCCGAAATGCCAAAACGCCGAAATCTATGAATGTGTCCTCCTCTGCTCTTGTATCGTGTTTCGCGACTTCGGGAATTCCAGAGAAAGGAACCTCAATCTCTTGTCTCCTGAAGTGCCAAATTTTCGAATCCCGACACATTCATCAATATTTGTCTCCTCAACGGGTTTTTCGCCTTTTCGTGGTTTCAGACTTCGCGATTTTGTGAATCCTGTCGTGAGGTTTTCTGACCCTCCAACCCCCGAACCCCAAAACAGTCAATGAAATATGACTTCAACTGTTGATTAAAACTCACCACCTGTCCTCTCAACTATCCTCGGTCTTTGACGTGGATTCCTGTCACTTGTCACCTTTCCCAGCTTTTGGAACTTGAGCTATCCTCCTGTCGTTATTTCCTCTATCCTTTCGAAGTTCCGAACTCCGAAATAACGAATATACAGAATCAACAGACGATCATCACCCTCCTGATCTGACGACCCACGTGATTTCGGGGATTCTCCATAGAGAATTTCAACCACCCGATTCTTCCCTCAAGAACCTCTGTGAAATGAACTAATGTCCCCTCGCTGTGACCTTCCTTCTGCAAAGCAACTTCACTTCGCCTCCCTTTGAATACTTCAAAGCACTACCCCTTCTGAGCTTCTTTGATAAATTCAAGTCTCGAAAAAAAGGCCTATGCTCGCACTCCTTACGGAAGACCTTCAAATACTTTTGCATATTTGAACTCTCGACTCTGTGCACCTTCTGCAACAACAGTCTCTCTCTCTTTTCCACCTTAGTTAACAAATTTCTAAGGACTCAGCTAGCCTGCGTATGCCTTGCACAGCTCCTGTGCTTCGCTTGTACTTCTGTTGGAATGAGAACAACGGTATCTCTCCTGAGCTTTCAGAGATGAACTCTGAACCTTCGTCAACGCACACCTTGCGGACGTTTCACTGCACTCCTTGCAGGAAATTCTCTCACTCATGAATAGAAACAATTGAAACTCATTCTCTCTCTCTCTTAGACTT
Source organism: Picea engelmannii (assembly GCA_009831015.1). Classification (NCBI taxonomy): domain Eukaryota; kingdom Viridiplantae; phylum Streptophyta; class Pinopsida; order Pinales; family Pinaceae; genus Picea; species Picea engelmannii. The sequence continues at coordinate 161,931 of ML788605.1, forward strand.
CAAACATTCAACATGAAATCATACATACACAACATAGAATCACAACAAATGCATGACAGAGAGAATAAAACAACTGTAAGCAGACCATTCAACATGTACAAACATAAAACATCATAACACCATGAATCTGAATTAAAGTTTCATATATTAATTCAAAGCTCCTGTACATGAGTTCTTCTCCTCAACTCTCTACTACAACTCTCTCTTCTCTTGCTCTATGCTAATGCTATGATGATCTAATAAATCCCATGATACAAAGATGAGGGTGTCTATATCCGTTTCTCCCTCCTGTTCTTCTAAACTGTCTAATCTCTAATTCAAACCTACCTACTCTCATTAACTACGCATAAATGCCTCTACATTCTACAGATGAGAGCGAATCGTTCATGATCTGTTTACAATACGCAAGTACGCTTCCTTTTAACCATTACATTAATGCTTCAAAAACATTTCCAAAACGTGTAAAATGTATGTTGCACTTTCCAACTGTCTTATGCCTTCATGCTCTCTCGCTTGAAAATTTTCATGAACTCATGTTCATGAGCTCTTGCATGGTCTATCCATGCTTCTGAATTTCTACTTCATCCTCCCAGCTGGCATCTTCAACTGGATGTCCCTTCCATTTGACCAAGTATTCAAAATAATCTTTCCTCTTGGTCTTCCTGCTGACCCTCTTATCAATTATACTTTCCATCTGTGGCTTTGCAGCTACAGGCATTTGTTTGGTCCACTGAACTCCCGTCTGTTCATTCTCTGCCCCTGCTTCTTTAGCTTTGTAAGGGTACAAATCTGAGATGTTGAATATCGGTGAAATTATGATCCCATCGGGTAATTCGATCTCATATGCATTTGCCCTGAATTTCTTTACAATCTTGCATGGTTCAATCTTCTTCATTTTCAGTTTGTTATATGTTCCCCTTGGGAACCTTTCTTTCCTCAGATGTGCAAGAATCAGATCACCAACTTCAAACTGAAGTTCTCGCCTGTGTTGATCTGCTCTGTGATTGTATTCTTGACTCGAATTTTGCAATCATTCCTTAACTCGGTTGTGAAGCTCCTTCATTGCTTCTGCAAAGTCCTCTACACTAGCACTTCTGAATTCAGTTTGTTCCATATCTTTTAATTCGGAAACTCCCCTTGGTTGCATTCCATATACAATTTGGAATGGACTCTGCCCTGTGCTTCTATTGATCGAATCATTATAAACAAATTCCGCCTGTGGCAGAATGTGATCCCACTGACTGTGGTGTTCAGTCACTAGGCTCCTCAATAAATCTCCCAAGCTTTTGTTTACAACTTCTACCTGCCCATCCATCTGAGGATGATATGCTGAGCTAAAAGACAAACTTGTCCCCAAATTCTTCCATAAAGTCCTCTAGAAATGTCCAACGAACTTGGTATCTCGATCTGAAACTATACTCGGCAAGCCGTGAAGTCTGACAACTTCCTTGAAAAACAGGTTCGCAATATGAGTTGCATCGTTGGTTTTCTGGCATGGTATAAAATGTGCCATCTTTGAAAATCTGTCTAACACCACAAAGATTGAATCAAATCCTCTTTGTGTTCTCGGCAGCCCCAATATAAAATCCATGCTCACTACATCCCACAACCTCTCTGGTATGGGTAATGGCTGGTATAACCCCGTGTTTTGCCTTTTTCCTTTTGTGTGCTGACAAATTCTACATCTGTCCACAAATCTTTTGACATCTATTCTCATCCCTGGCCAAAAATATGAGCCATTTAATTTCGAGAACGTTTTGTCATGACCGAAATGTCCGGCCAATCCTCCACTGTGTTTTTCTTTCAACAGATTCTCTCTCATGGAGCATTTTGGAATACATAATTGATTTCCCCTGAATAATAATCCATCTTGGATCATATATTCGGTCCATTGGCTTTTGTCCCTGAGAATTGGATTCCCAGATGCCTCATACGCTTCCCTAAAATCTGGGTCATCCTTGTACATTTCTTTGAGGTTATCAAAACCCAAAGTTTTGACTCTGAATTTCTGCATCAACAAACATTTCCTGCTCAAAACATCAACAAATTTGTTAGTAGTTTCAGAAATATGTTTAATTACAAAAGTAAAATTATGCATGTATTCAACCCATTTTGCATGCTTTTAGTTCAAATTTTCCTGTTGAGTCACAAATTGCAAAGCGTAATAATCGTTGTACAAAACAAACTCTTTAGGGACCAAATAATGTCTCCATTTCTTCAGCGCTTGTATGACTGCATAGAATTCCTTGTCATATGTTGAATATTTAATCTTTGTTTCATTCAGTTTTTCACTGAAGTATGCGACCGACCTGTCATCTTGGCTCAAGACCACTCCAATTGCAAATCCACTAGCGTCACACTTGACCTGAAATGTCTTACTGAAATCTGGCAGCACCAGAATTGGTTGTTCAATAATCTTTTTCTTCATTAAGTTGAAACTCTTCTCTACTTCCTCTTTCCAGTGAAAAGATTTGTGTCTTTTCTTCACCGTGTCCATCATCAGTGCGCTAATCCCACTAAAATTTCAGATGAATTTCCTGTAGAAACTAGCTAATCCATGGAAGCTTCAAACCTCAAATACACTCTTCGGTGATGGCCAATTCTTAATCGTCGCTACTTTATCCAGATCCATTTTCAGCTCATTTACAGAGATAACAAAACCAAATAAATGAGTTATGTCCTCATAAATGTTGATTTCTTCATATTAATCAGTAACTTCTCTTGCTATAATCTCCTCATCACTATAGCTAAATGCTTTAAATGCTCTTCTTCTATCTTGCTGAAAATTGATATATCGTCAAGATATACAATGATGAATTTTCTATGAAATCCTTCAAGACTTCATTCATCAATCTCATGAAAGTATTGGGCGCATTTGTTAAGCCAAATGGCATAACAAACCATTCATACAGCCCCTCATTCGTCTTGAATGTTGTCTTTCATTCATCACCTTCTCTCATACGAATTTGATGATATCCGCTTTTCAAATCAATCTTTGAAAAAAAAAAATCCCCACTCAAGCAATCCATCAAATCATCCATCATTGGCAAAGGAAATCTATATCTGATGGTAATCTTGTTGATTGCCCTTGAGTCTGTACACATCCTCCAGCCTCCATTTTCTTTGGACTGAGCACTGTTGGAACAACACATGGACTCAAGCTCTCTCTAACCAACCCTTTGTCCATTAAATCCTAGACCTGTCTCTTGACTTCTTCATTCTCCTGCGGCGTCAACCTGTACGCTGCTTTGTTTGGTAAACTAGCACCAAGTATAAGATCGATGTGATGACTTATACTTCTGATCGGTGGCAACGAACAAGGTAGTTCATCTACTACTATATCAGCAAACTCTCCCAGTGACTTCTGGATTTCTTCTGGTAAATCATCCACTCTTGTACTGGTTAAAACAATTCTAGGCTTCCTAACCACAACAAATTGTGTGTCTTCCTTCTTTTTAACCTCCTTAAGAAGTTTCTTCCCACTCATGAGAAGTACATTGTTGTTCACCTCTGGTTTCACTTTTTTATCCTTAATCGACAGCAACATGTGAGTTCTCTCATTCTTCTCCAGGGTGTATGTGTTCTTTCTCCCATCATGAATCACATTCCTGCCATATTGCCACGGTCTACCCAGCAATAGATGACAAACATCCATGGGAATAACATCACATAGTATTTCATCCTTATATCCTCCTATTTTAAATTCAACTAAACATTGTTTAGTGACATTTACCTGATGTCCCTTTTGTAGCCATGAAACTCTATATGGGCTTGGATGTTCAATAGTCTCCAGCTCTAGATTTTCTACCATATCTATAGATGTGAGATTGTCTATGCTACCACTGTCCACTATAACCTTGCATACCCTGTCTTTGGTCTTGCAAATAGTCCGAAAAATTATGTTTCTTTGGGCTGGGTTCTCTGCCTCCTTCTCTGGCGTTAAGAGAACTTTCTCATCATCAATGATCTTCTGCCTTCAACATCTTCTGCCTCAACATTTCATCCTTGTGCTTCGGCAATGTGAGTTTCACTTCCTTCTTTCTTTCTATCTGGACATTCATAGGATTTATGTCCATTTTTTCCACAGGTAAAACATTTCACTTCGCCACCCCTACCTCTTCCTCTTCCTCTGGTACGAGGAAAAGTATTTCTATCAACATACTGTCCTCTCTGTGAGCTTCCTCATTTCTCAATATGGGTTTGAGGTTTCTTTCCCTCTTCTTTAGATTTCTGAGTTCTGTCTTGGGCAATTGTTTTGCCTCTGGCTTGACTTCTGCCTCGGCCTCTCTGACCTTGCTTTCGACTCAGCTTCTCTTCAGCTTTTAGAGACATCTGATAAGCATCCTCTACATTCTGAAGGGTCATCATGCTCATCTCGTCCTGTATGTGATATTGCAGACCATTCATGTACCTGGAAACCTTTTCATCATCACTTTCTCGATGACCTGCTCTGATGTTTAACTTGTAGAACTCTTCAATATATTCTTTCACTGACATCAGCTTCTATCTCAAATTATGCATCCTCTGAAATAGAGTAATTTGATAATCCTTGGGTATGAATTTGTCTTTCATCTTCGCAACCATTCTATTCCAACTCTTGATTTTCTGCTTGCCTTTGCAACGTATGTCAGCCTGCAGTTCATCCCACCATAATGCTACATGCCCTTTAAGTCTTTTGATAGTGTGCTTGACCTTCTTGTCTTCCTCGACATCCCCATAGTCAAAATATTTATCCAGAGCTCTAATCTAGTCTAGAATCTCTTCAACATTTTGGTTCCCCTCATACATGGGAATCTCCATTTTTTCCCTGGCACCTATCCTTGCAACATCCCTAAATAGGCGTTCATCTGCAGCATCCTCGACTGCTACTTATTCTCCTTCATGTCCAGCTTCATTTTCACTTTCAACCTCACTGATATCTCCAGCGTCGACTGTGTCCCTCTATGCTGTCTCCATGGCATCAAGCCTGGCACGTAGTTCACGCATTTCATTTTCCACTGCTGGATCAGGTATTGGCCTGTCTCTTCTTCTCGGTGGCATGGTTGAGAAACTTTTCTTTTCTCTGCTACAGAAAGCAAAGAAATTGTTTTGTGCTCTGATACCACAATTGACGCAGACCCCCTGCCCTCGAGCCGATATCCGCTCAGGATCTTCACTATAACCACACCGAGGGTTAACCAACCCCTTTGTTCAAGCCACAAATGACTTCGGGTTTCAGGGTTTCGAGATCCCTGATGTCGATATTCTCGACTCTTCCACTTGCCGAAACTTGAAATGCCGAAACGCCGAAATCTCTTAATGCGTCCTCCTCTGCTCCTGTATCGGGTTTCGCGACTTCGAGAATTCCAGAGCAAGGAACCATGATCTCTTGTCTCCTAAAGTGATGAATTTCCGAATCCCGACACGTTCATCAATCTTTGGCTCCTCAACGAGTTTTTTGCCTTTTCGGGGTTTCGGACTTCGCGATTTCGTGAATCCTGTCGTGAGGTTTCCTGACTCTCCAACCCCCGAACCCCAAAACAGTCAACAGAATCTGACTTCAACTATTGATGAAAACTCACCACTTGTCCTCTCAACTGTCCTCGGTCTCTGACATGGATTCCTGTCACCTGTCACCTTTCCCAGCTTTCGGAACTTGATCTATCCTCCTGTCGCTATTTCCTTTGTCCTTTCGAAGTTTCAAACTTCGAAATAGCGGCTATACAGAATCAACGGATGACCGTCACCCTCCTGATCTGACGACCCACGTGATTTCGGGGATTCTCCACAGAGAATTTCGACTATCCGATTCTTTCTTCAAGAACCTCTGCGAAATGAACTAATGTCCCCTCATCGTGACCTTCCTTCTGCAAAGCAACTTCACTTCGCCTCCCTTTGAATACTTCAAAGCACTACCCATTATAAGCTTCTCTGATAAATTCAAGTCTTGAAAAAAAGGGCCTATGCTCGCACTCCTTGCGGCAGACCTTCAAATACTTCTGCGTATTTGAACTCTCGACTCTGTGCACCTTTTGCAACAACAGTCTCTCTCTCTTTTCCACCTTAGTTAACAAATTTCTAAGGAATCAGCTAGCCTGCGCACGCCTTGCACAGCTTCTGTGCTTCGCTTGTACTTATGCTGGAATGAGAACAGCGATATCCCTCCTGAGCTTTCAGATATGAACTCTGAACCTTCGTTAACGCACACCTTGCGGACGTTTCACTGCACTCCTTGCAGGAAATTCTCTCAGTCAAGAAGATTAACAATTGAAACTCATTCTCTCTCTCTCTTAGACTTCAAACATTCAACCTGAAATCATACATACACAACATAGCATCACAAAAAATGCATGACAGAGAGAATAAAACAACTGTAAGCAGACCATTCAACATGTACAAACATAAAACATCATAACACCATGAATTTGAATTAAAGCTTCATATATTAATTCAAAGCTCTTGTACATGAGTTCTTCTTCTCAACTCTCAGCTACAACTCTCTCTTCTCTTGCTCTATGCTAATGCTACAATGATCTAATAAATCCCATGATACAAAGACGAGGGTGTCTATATCTGTTTTTCCCTCATGTTCTTCTAAACTCTCTAATCTCTAATTCAAACCTACCTACTCTCATTAACTATGCATAAATGCCTCTACATTCTACAGATAAGAGCGAATCGTTCATGATCTGTTTACAATACGCAAGTATGCTTCCTTTTAACCATTACGTTAATGCTTCAAAAACATTTTCAAAACATGTAAAATGTATGTTGCACTTTCCAACTATCTTCTGCCTTCATGCTTGCTTGGCTGGCTGCTTGCGATGCTCCTACATCTGTAACACACCCACTACGAAATTTCAAATTTTTCGGCCTTTTCTTCTTTTCTCCGAGGAATAGGATTCCTCGACTCCCTACGGGACCTAATACAGACCCTGCCATCCCTTATCCACACTCACCTGATCGACAGTTATGGCCACAGGCCTTATCGGAGGGTGCTCATCGAATTTTGCAAGACGGAAAATCGTGATGCATGTATTCCCTTGTTCATTTCGGGGTTTCATCCATCGGAATTTCGCGGTAAGCGAACACGAGGAAAACTGACCTTTGGTAGTCCCGGGCACCGAAAATCCGAAACACTAAAACCATGTGTGCTCCCCCATTTTGGGACTTCGCCTATCAGGATTTGGCAATATGCGAGGACAAGACATTTTCCTCTAGATATCCTAGGTGCTGAAACACCGAAACATTACTCCTAGTCGCTCCATACTCATTTTTTGGGTTTCATACCTCGGGTTTTCGCAAGTCGGGATTTCCAGGTACATGAGGACAAGACACTCACCTCCAAATGTCCCAGGTGCCGAAACACCGAAATATCACACTTCTCTATATTCTATTTCTTTGGGATTTCGTAAGTCGGGAGTTCGAGGGATGCGATGACATGAGGTCTCACATCGGGGCCTTCCGGGAGTCAAACTCCGAACTACTAACTCCAAACATACTTCCCTATCTCGAGGTTCCCTCCATCGGGATTTCAAGACTGATGTGTATAAGAAGACTGACCCTTGGGTTTCCCGGTTTTCAAAACACCGAAACACCAAGGCTTACCCATGCTAGACCTTTTCCGGATATCATACTTCGGGATTTCGCAATGGGTAATGACAAGAAGTCTCACTCCTAGGTTTTCCCGGGAGCCGGAACACCGAAACTCATAGCTACTGCGTCCTATTATCATTTCGGGATTTCGCGAATCGGAGATTCGGGACTTGCGAGTATAAAGGGACTCGCACTTAGGTATCTCGGGCACCGAAATGTCAAACTATCCCATCTCATCCACTCCTTATTTTGAGGTTTTAGTTATTGGGGTTTCATGACTCGCGATGATCAAGGTTCTTCCCCTTTTGTCTTCCCGGGTATTGAAACACTGAAACACTTACCGATAGCCACGCGTCCCTATAAATGGACGGTCCAGATGCTCCCACAATCCTGGGGATCTACGATCCCAATTTCTTCGCTACTTACGAAGATAAAAGGAAAGGGGTTGAGGCATTAACGCCCTCGTTTCTTCCTCCAATCTAACGGTCGTGACTGACCTCAGATCTTTTGACAGGATCTCATTCGTCAATCAATACTTATCCACACGCTGCCATTTTAGGATTTCACGGGTCGGGGTTTCGGGACTCGCGAGTGCAAGAAAACTCGCACTTAGATACTCCGGGTGCCGAAACTCCGAAAACTCTTAATTTACCCCCAAGCTAATAATTCAGGATTTCGCAAGTCAGGTTTTCGGGATTTGCGAGTGCAAGGGGACTCTCCCTTGGGTATTTTGGGTATCGAAATGCCGAAATGTTGAGGTCCAAGAGGACCATTCTCCCTCGTGCAAGATTTTAAGACTTAAACCATAACATCCTCCTTCGGGTCCTCAGGTAATTTACACTAGGTTTTGAAGAACAGACTCGAAGGTCTTCTCGAAGGTAAGGGAGTGGTCTCGAAAGGGTGCCTTTGTGAGGAAATCTATCCAAGGCATCAGGTAGGACAAACACAGGAACAAATCTTCCGAGAGAAGACTTGAAAATCTGTATTAGTTCATCATATATATACATATATAAACATAAGCCATACGTGGTCTTTCCAATAAAAACATGCAGCCATCATTTCTGATCAAAACACCATGCAGACAGTCTTATACTGAAGCCATTCATAATTTCACAGACTATGAACATACATTTCAACATATAAATTTCAAGATACAAGGTATAACACTTATCATAAAAACACCAGGTGATACAACTACTGAGAGGGGTGCTCGTTTCCACCCAACTGTAGGCTCAGCGACTCGCAACAGATTTACCACTAGCCACCCCCGAGCTGAGACCACGATGCTGCGAGACTGAGTCTTTGTTCTCCAGTGACCAAGAACGAAGGTTACTCTCCTTCTTCTCTGCTATCACTCACTCTGTAGTTTTTTCCCAGAGTTCTTTCGATCTCCCTTCCTCTTTCCCTCGCGTCTGCCCCCCTTTGATCGTACACTCTTCCTACCTTTTCTCTTTTTGGTGAGGTTTCTTGTGGCACGATCTTCCTCACGGTGGTCAGGTCTGAGGACTCTACAGATGGGTGATTCACCCCCATCCCTCATTACTCATGAGGAGCCATTTACCTACCAACCTGGCGAGTGATTTAATTTGGGGCAAGCGAGCCACTCTTGGTTCTCCGGGCCAGTGAAGTCCAAATACAATATTGGTTTCGGTGGAAGTTAACACTACCATTCCAGGTACCTTCCACCACCTTTCTTCAGCCATCGTGGTCTCTTTTTCAGCACATCCCCCTCTCAGCAGTCCTGCAATATATATATTCATAATATTATTTACATTCATCGACCTTTTTCACAAGGTCCATTTACATCACACATTCACATTTCTGAGTTTGCCACAATACTTGGTCAGTATAGTTATTTTTATAGACTGGGGTAAACAGGGTGTTACAATTCCCTCCCCCTAAAGGAACATTGTCCTCGATGTTCTATCTATCAACTTGATATGCATGTACAGATGTAAACAAAATCGGATATGCCCATTTCATGGCATCCTCCATTTTCCATGTAGCCTCATCTGGGCAAAAATGTTTCCATTGTACCTTGACCTGTGCAATGGTTCGGTTCCGGAGTGGGGTTTCCTTTCTGTCTAGTATGCATTGAGGTTCTGGTAGAAATTCTCCCTCCGGTTCCACCTGGATCACAGACCAATCAATTATATGGTTAACATCATGTACATATTTCTTCAATAATGAAACATCGAAAACATTATGTGCTTTTACTGTGGGAGGAAGTGCTAGCCTATAGGCTATAGGTCCCACTCTATCTAGAACCTCAAAGGGTCTACAATACCGAGGTGCTAACTTGGCACAAGCTCCCATTTTCAGGGAACTTTTCCTGGGCCTAACTCTAAGATATACATGATCTCCCGCTTTGAACTCTCTTGGAGTTATCTTTTGGTCGGCATAACTTTTCTATCGGTTCTGAGTGACCTTCAGGTTTTGTTTTATCCGAATCACTTGTTGTTCCATTTCTTTCAACATGTCGAGTCCAAAATAAATCTTGTTTACGGGATTACTCCACCTGACTGGAGTGTTACATGACCTACCATAGAGGACTTCGAAGGGACTCATCTTTAAGGATTCTTGGTAGTCGTTGTTGTAGGCGAATTCTACCAATGGCAGGTAGTCTTCCCACTTCTTGGGTTGATGCATTACATGCATTCTTAGCATGTCTTCTAGTATTTGGTTCACTCTTTCTGTCTGTCCATCAGTTTGAGGGTGATAGGCAGTGATAAACAACAATTTGGTCTCTAAACCTGCCATCAGTGATTTCCAAAAGTTGGAAGAGAACTTCATGTCTCTGTCAGACATGATCTCTTTTGGCATGTCATGCAATCTGAATATCTCCTTCATGAATACCTAGGCAATATCTATTGCCTTGCAAGTTGATTTGATGGGGATGAAATGAGCAGACTTACTCAATTTATCCACTACTACCATGATGGCGTCATTCTGTTTGGTCGAGGTTGGTAATCTTGTGATGAAGTCCATGGAGATGGTTTCCCATTTCCATTCTGGGATTGGCAGAGGTTGTAATAATCCTGCTGGGTGTCGGTGTTCTGCTTTTACTTGTTGGCATTCTATGCATTTGGATAGGTACTCGGCTATGTCTTTCTTCAACCCAGGCCAATAGAATTGTTTCCTAGTGGCCGTGATCATTTTTTGATATCCTGGATGACCAGTATAGGGTCTTTTATGTAGTTCATCCATAATGAACCTCTTCAAGTCGTCACAATCTGGAATATACAGTCTGCTTCAGTAAGTGAGAATACCTTCTTCCATCATTTGGTAGTCTCCATACTTTATCCCTACGGGTTCTTGCTGCAGGTACAAGGTCACGGTCTGGAAGAATGGATCTGTTCCTTGTGCATTTCTAACTCTTTCTTTGACATCCATCTCACAGGTACTCACCGCGGCCAGGTGAATTGTTTTCATACTTCGGCTAAGGGCATCGACCACCCTATTTTCCTTCCCTTTAATGTGTTTGATTTCTAAATCAAACTCGCGAAGGAGGGCCATCCACCTAGCTTGCCTAGCATTGAGCTTTGGTTGGTCAAACAGATATCGCAATCCATAGTGATCTATCATAACTACAAATTTTCTTCCCCGGAGGTAATGCCTCCACATTTTCAAGGCATGCACTATGGAAGCCAGCTCTAGATCATGGGTCACATAGTTGACTTCGTGCTCATTCAATTTTCAGGATTCATAGCAGACCACACTTCCTCCTTGCATAAGGACTCCTCGGAGCCCTTCCTTACAGGCATCTGTGCACATGAGGAAGTCAGCTTCGGGATCGACGATCTTCAACACGGGTGCATGGGTCAGTAGATGTTTCAGGGTTTGAAATCTTTCTTCACATTTATGTGTCCACATGAATTTTATCCTCTTCTTTTGGAGGGCAGTGATTGGACAACCAATCTTGGAGAATCCTTTTATAAATCTCCTATAGTATCCTGTTAATCCCATAAAGGATCTGATATCTGAAACGTCCTTTGGGGTAGGCCATTCCATGATAGGCTTGATTTTATTAGGGTCTACTGCTACTCCTTCTTCGGATAGAACATGGCCTAAGTAATGTATTTGCTTCTGGAAGAATTCAGATTTGTTGAATTTGGCATAGAGCTGATGTTCTCTCAGCACTTGCAGCACAAGCCTAAGATGCTCTTCATGCTCTTCTCTATTCTTGGAGTAAATTAATATATCGTCAATAAAACCCAGCACAAATTTGTCTAGGAATTTGTTGAGTACATTGTTCATCAAGCACATAAAAGTGGCAGGGGCATTGGTTAACCCAAATGGCACTACCACGAACTCATAGTGACCATACCGTGTTAGGAAGGCAGTTTTATGGATGTCTTCACCCTTAATTCGGACTTGATGGTATACTGACCTCAAGTTAATCTTTGAGAAAATAGATGCACCCCCCAATTGATCGAACAAGTCATCGATCCTAGGCAAGGGGTACTTATTCTTTATGGTTACCTTATTGAGTTGCCTATAATCTATACACAGTCTAAGGGTATCATCGTTCTTTTTCACAAACAGGATTGGTGCTCCCCATGGAGACACACTAGGCCGGATATAGCCCTTATCCATCATTTCTTTTAATTGCAACTTGAGTTCAACTAACTCGGGTGTGCTCATCCGGTAGGGTGTCCTAGACACCGGCACCACTCCTGGTGCAAGTTCTATCAAGAAGTCTATGTCTCTTCTCGGAGGTAGACTCGATACCTCTTCCGGAAACACGTCTCTGTATTCTCTCAGGATAGGGTGATCGTCAAGGCTTGGTTTGTCACCTTCGATTGTTTTCAACACCTGTATTGCAGATAGGGGACATTCCTTTCGGCAATAATTTCTCATTTGCAGAGCTGATATTTGTCTTACTGAGACAGGTTTTCGGATCCCTTGAAGGGTTATCTTTTTCCCTTCTTTACTTACACATTCTAAGGTTTTATGGTAACAGTCCAATCTAGCTTTATGGGTGGCTACCTAGTCCATACCAATCAACAGATCATATGATCCCAGGGGTATTAAGTTAAGGGTTGCTTGGGTGGGGAATTTACCCAACATCAATTGGCGGGTTGGTATAACCTCTGCTACCCTTCTTTTGGTGCCAGTGGCTAACTGTACCAACCATGGCTTGGTATGTTTTTGTGGCTGTAGTTTACACTTATCAACAGCTTTAGGGGCTGTATAACTCAAATTTGAACCAGGTTCAATCAAAACAGATACTAGATGGTTGGAAATCATACCTTCTATTTCCACCACTGAAGCTTGGTGGTCAGCCTGGTTATTATCCAAGGTTGCATAAATTTGCGACACACTCATGTCCACATCATTTATGGTGGTATCTTCTTGGATGTTATAAATCCTATGACTATTCTGTTGTCGATGTGGACAATCTCTCAATAGATTTTCTTCCCTGCAACCCCAGCATTTCAAAGGTTCTCTCTTTGGGTTATCAGTCTTCACTGATATGGGTCCAGAAGTTTTATTTCCGCTCAAGGAGGGAAAATTCTGCTGATGCACACTTCGGGCTGGGAAGCTAATTCTTGGATTCTTCTTATAGTTCTTAAATCCTAGGAATTTAATCCCCTTTTTCTGAAATCTTGAACTATTCTTCTGTTTCCATCCTTCGCAAGGTTCTTCTCGATGCCCAAATTGTTCATGAAAATAGGTTGCCTTTCAAATAGTGCCTTCTAGAGTCTTTGGCTCATCAAATTCAATTCTATTCTGATAGTCCTTAGGTAGTCCACTGATGAAGTGTTGCACCTTTTCCTTTTCTGCTTTTATATAAGGTACATACCTCAACAAATCGAGGAATTTGTTGACATATTCTTTTATAGTGAGTTGTTCCAGTTTGAGTTCATAAAACTCTTTGGTCTTCTCGTTGAAATATTTTTCCGACAAATACTTCCTCCGGAAGTATTTCTCAAATTTCTTCCAAGATAGGTCCTCTTCGCGAACCCCTTTCACATTCTTAAGGTCTTCCCACCGAATGGAAGCCTTTCCGTTCAAGTTGAAGGTGGCCACTCAGGCCTTCAAATTTTCTGAAAAGTCATGGACTCTGAAATATTTCTTTAGTCCAAGCAGCCAGGCCTCTACTTCCTCTCCCTTCTTTATTTCACTGTCGAAGGAGGGTGGTTTGGCTTTTCTGAATTCTTCAAATTTATGACCTTTGGAAGGCTTTTGCTTCTTTTGTTTCCTTCCGGAATAGGAACTGGTTCTGCTGCTAGAAGAGCCCTCTGAATCGCCCGCTTCCTTCTCAGAGGAATCGTCCACCGCTTTTCCTTTACCTCTGGGGTGGACCTTTTTCGAGGTGCTCCTCTCAGTGTGGCCACTTATATGACCATGTTTATGTACCTCAGGTTCATGCTGCATTTGTCTTTGTAGGTCGGATAAGCTCTGCAGTAAAAATGCGTTAATTTCTATTTGTTTTTCTTGTTCTTTCATCATCCTTTCATTGTTAGCCTTGCAGCTTTGTAATTCGACCATGAGGCTCCTCACAGTTTCAACTAGATCTGGAGGGCTCCCTATCGCCCTCCTTTCGTCAGAATATTCATCTTTATTGTGGGAGCCCTCTCCCATTTCATGGTGAGTCACCATTCTATGCGTCTGTAATTTCATGTGGTTGATCATCCGCTTGGGTGCAAAAGACAAACGTTGGTTGTTAGTCAATATTTTAGATACATTCATAACCCGTGCATAAATTCATTTTTCCTTCTCATGCATACAAAATCGGATTTTCATTTCAAACTTTGACTTTTTTGAATTAAGAGGGTTAAGATAGAGGGTTACTCCTTTTTGGAGTGTTTCAAATAGAGCTCTTATGCAACTCGTTCATGATCCCAAGCATGCCAAGTGTTGTAACCATGATTTGATACCAATTTGTAACACACCCACTACGGAATTCCAAATTTTTTAGCCTTTTCTTCTTTTCTCCGAAGAATAGGATTCCCCGACTCCCTACGGGATTTGATACAGACCCTGCCATCCCTTATCTGCACTCACTTGGTCGGCGGTTATGGCAACAGGCCTTATTGAAGGGTGCTCATCGACTTTCGCGAGACGAGAAATCGCGTTGCAGGTATTCCCTTGTTCATTTCAAGGTTTCATCCATCGGAGTTTTGCGGCAAGCGAACATCAGGAAAATTGACCTTTGGTAGTCCCGGGCACCAAAAAGCTGAAACACTAAAACCATGTGTTCTCCCCCATTTCGGAACTTCGCCTATCGAGATTTCATGATATGCGAGGACAAGACATTTTCCTTTAGATATCCCGGGTGCCGAAACACCAAAACATTACTCCTAGTCGCTCCATACTCATTTTTGGGGTTTCATACATCGGTGTTTCGCAAGTCAATATTTCAGGGTACGCGAGGACATGACACTCGCCTCTAAATGTCCCAGGTGCTGAAACACCGAAATATCACACTTCTCTATGTTATATTTCTTCGGTATTTTGTAAGTCGGGAGTTCGGGGGATGCGATGACAGGAGGTCTCACATCAGGGTCTTCCGGGAGCCGAACTCCGAACTACTAACTCCAAACATACTTCCATATCTCGAGGTTCCCGCCATCAGGACTTCGGGACTGACGTGTACAAGAAGACTGACCCTTGGGTTTCTCGATTGCCAAAACACTGAAACACTAAGGCTTACCCACGCTAGACCTTTTTCGGATCTCGTACTTCGGGATTTCACGATGGGTAATGAAAAGAAGTCTCACTCCTAGGTTTTCCTAGGAGCCGGAACACCGAAACTCATAGCTACTCCATCCTATTATCATTTCAGGATTTCACGAATTGGAGATTCAATACTTGCGAGTATAAAGGGACTCGCACTTAGGTATCCCGGGCACTGAAATGTCGAACTATCCCATCTCATCCACTCCTTAAACTATTTCGAGGTTTCGGTTATCGGGGTTTCGCGACTCACGATGATCAGGGTTCTTCCCCTTTTGTCTTCCCGGGTACTGAAATGACAAAACACTTACTGACAACCACACATCCCTTTAAATGGACGGTCCAGATGCTCCCACGGATCCTGGGGATCTAAGGTCCCGATTTCTTCGCTACTTACGAAGATAAAAGGAAAGGGGTTGAGGCATTAACGCCCTCGTTTCTTCCTCCAATCTAATGGTCTCGATTGACCTCAGATTTTCCAACAGGATCTCGTCCATCAATCGATACTTATCCACATGCTGCTATTTCGGGATTTTGCGGGTCGGGGTTTCGGGACTCGCAAGTGCAAGAAAACTCGCACCTAGATACTCCGGGTGCCGAAACTCCGAAAACTCTTAATTTACCCCCACGCTAATAATTCGGGATTTCGCAAGTCGGGGTTTCGGGACTTGTGAGTGCAAGGGGACTCGCCCTTGGGTATTCCGAGTACCGAAATGTTGAAATGTTGAGGTCCATGAGGACCATTCTCCCTCATGCAAGATTTTAAGACTTAAACCATAACATCCTCCTTTGGGTCCTCAGGTAATTTACACTAGGTTTTGAAGACCAGACTCGAAGGTCTTCTCAAAGGTAAGGGAGTGGTCTCGAAAGGATGCCTTCATGAGGAAATCTATCCAAGGCATCAGGTAGGACAAACACAGAAACAAATCTCCCGAGAGAAGACTTGAAAATATGTATTAGTTCATCATATATATACATATATAAACATAAGCCATATGTGGTATTTTTAATAAAAACATGCAGCCATCATTTCTGATCAAAACACCATGCAGACAGTCTTATACTGAAACCATTGATAATTGCACAGACTATGAACATACATGTCAGCATATAAATTTCAAGATACAAGGTATAACACTTATCATAAAAACACCAGGTGATGCAACTGCTGAGAGGGGTGTTCATTTCCACCCAACCATAGGTTCAGCGTCTCCCAACGGATTTACCACAAGACACCCCCGAGCTGAGACCACGATGTTGCGAGACTGAGTCTCTATTCGCCAGTGACTGAGAATGAAGGTTACTCTCCTTCTTCTCTGCTATCACTCACTCTGTAGTTTTTTCCTAGAGTTCTTTTGATCTCCCTTCCTCTTTCCCTCGCGTCTGCCCCCCTTTAATCACACACTCTTCCTTCCTTTTCTCTTTTCGGCGAGGTTGCGTGTGGCATGATCTTCCTCGCGGTGGTCAGGTCTGAGGACTCTACGGATGGGCGATTCACCGCCATCCCTCATTACTCATGAGGAGCCATTTACCTACCAACCTGGTGAGTGATTTAATTTGGGGCCAGCGAGCCGCTCTTGGTTCTTCGGGCCAGTGAAGTCCAAATATGGTATTGGTTTCCGTGGAAGTTAACGCCACCATTCCAGGTGCCTTCCACCACTTTTCTTCAGCCATCGTGGTCTCTTTTTCAGCACATCCCCCTCTCATCAGTCCTGCAATATATATAATCATAATATTATTTACATTCATCGACCTTTTTCACAAGGTCCATTCACATCACACATTCACATTTCTGAGTTTGCCACAATACTTGGCCAGTATAGTTATTTTTATAGACTGGGGGAAACAGGTTGTTACAACATCATTTCTCCTAGAAGAAAACCTTTCGGAGGCATGTTTAGTGATCAGTCCTAGAAGCAATAATGTTTTTGGGAGTCCTTTTATCCCTAGAGACAATCTTGTTGGGGCATGTTTGGTCCTAGGAGCAACCATGCTCTTGGGAGTGCTTCCATCCTGGGGGGATCTAACCCTTTTGTAACTCCTAATCCTTCCAAAAACAAAAATGTGGGGGGACCCTAGGATCCATATAGGTCATAATATGCTTCATCATCCACCAAGTATTCCTTTACCAACATGGTGTTTCCATTCTTGGAGACATTAGAATTATCATATTTGTCACATTTGACAAATGACCCCATTCTCCACAATCTACTATGGTCGATCATACCTACCAAGTTACCATATTACACATGTCAAAGTTTGATGGTAATCCAAGAGAATACCCATCCACATATTATCATGACCTATCACTTGTGGTGTTTTTCCAACTCTTAGTTGGATGACGATGTTAGACTATGTATTTTCCAATGATCCCTAACTGGAGGTGTTGCAAGATGGTACATAGAACTTAAGGGCACTTCCTTTTCTAGCTTCAGTAACTTGGATATGGTGTTTTTTATGCACTTTCAATTTCCCATTAGGTGTGTGACTAGGACAAAGCTATTGACACCCCTACGTCAAGATACATCCGCTCACATTTTTTATCATATTCAATATTGGAGACGAAGGCATAGAATGATCAAGGCCCAAATTCCTTACCAATTCCTCATGGAGTAGTTTACCAAATTCCTCTTGCCACTTATAACCAAGGATGTGGTGATGGAATGGGTGGCTTCTGAGGAGTAAGCTATCCTACGTGCCCAACATTTATACCTTATCTATTCTCAGTCTAGAACACTCTAAGATATAATATCACATGCTCTGAGGTTGTCAATGGATCCTCATAGGCCAAACCTAGGACCCCATGCCGATGGTGTGGTTGGTTCTGTTTCCAGTGCATTTGTGGGTCAGTTAGCTAGGAAAATGGGTAACATGCACATTTCATCAAACACACCAACTACTAGACTCACCACCCAAACTGCTCAAAATATCGTTCAACCCTCCAAGGTGAATTTGGTACAATCCACACAACCAAAGAATCCTTAGAAACTTGGAGAGAAGAAGAAGAATAGAAAGAAAAATTCTAACAATGAATGTGGAGCCCCTCAATCCCCAAAATGATACTAGAGGAGGCATGAAAGAGAATAAAAAAAGTAGGTTCCTTTTCACAATCTGTAATGAAGACCATCCCACTCATCAGTGTCCCGGGAAGGATGAAATTCATCGATACCTTTCCCAACAGAAGGATTCCCAATAGCCTATGGTATTGACTCATCATTTCCCCCCCAACCATAACAAATGGATGCATCAAATCCTGCCCCTCCACAAGGGGCCATGGAAGGTCCTCCTCAGTTCAAGGGTTTTTCCTCATATTCCAACATTGTGATGTGTGACCAGACAATTTCCTTACAAAACTGAGCACAGAACTATGATACTCCTGAGGCAGGTTCTGCGAATCAGGATCCAACTTCCTCTTTCTAGCCTAGTGTCCCTCTCTAGATAGAGAATACATCCTTTAATACATTGCTTCACCCACCCAAGGGTGTTCTTCAATACACGATGCATAATCCGAAAACATAGGCCTCCCACAACTACATTATTGTTGAAGACTTGGCCCAAGCACCATGTGCCATGTCTGGTTTAGAATTCCTCCAAAGATTCCCTACATAGAATAAATATTTGTTTTTTTCCATAGTTGGGGTGGATCCTTTGGAGTCTAGTTTGATTGAATTTGACATGAACCAAGATCATAATTGGCTTTTCCACCAAATCGCTTTTCAGATTAAAGTGAGAGTACATGGGAAAAACATCTTACGTATAGTGGTTGATGAAGGTGCCTCGACTTGCATCATGTACATTTCTTGTTGGAAATCCCTTGTCTCTCAAAAGCTCGACCCATATAACAACATGTTAAAGGCCTTTGATGGACACATGTTCAAGCCTCATGGTGTTATTGTCGCATTTCCCATTGAGTTAGGGGAAAGACTGTCTTTGTTGAGATGGAGGTGGTCAATGCTCTTTTGGAGTATAATTTTCTACTTGGGAACACTTGTCTCTACGAGATGACTGATGTTGTCTCATCGGTATTTAGGGTCCTTCTCTTTACTCAACAAGGAAATTTTGTCACAATCAATCAACTTGTGTTTTTTACCCCAGAACTTAGAATCGATGTGGGTTCTAATACACCCTTTATTGGTGATTCCCAAAATGCTTACACAAGTGTTGGTGTGGGGATGTTCAAACACTCATCGTTCATGGGT
The DNA here is from genome assembly GCA_009831015.1 of Picea engelmannii. Taxonomy (NCBI): domain Eukaryota; kingdom Viridiplantae; phylum Streptophyta; class Pinopsida; order Pinales; family Pinaceae; genus Picea; species Picea engelmannii. Next base: position 181,388 of record ML788605.1, read on the forward strand.
AAATTCCCCCCCCCCCACCTCCTTCTTTAAATGTTTCTCTGATCAATATGATCTTATTCATTTATTAGTGGATCCCTTGGGTATTTCAATCCTTGGATGGTCCTCATCCTAAGGAAGTTGAGTCCTATGTAGCTAATATGCCACTCAGAGTGGTCGAGATTTCCTACCAAGCGATCCAGTGAGCATTAGTTGACATTGGTCAGAAACTTTGTTCCAATATGTAATACGATCAATATACTTCACCCACAAGGGATGTTGTCTCTCCATGTTGACATGGATTCCTATATTTCGATTTTTCTTCAAATGAGGCCATCCTAGAAGTCATGGCTTTAATAAATAAGAAAAAGGAAGATGTGATTCATTGATCATCTATTCTTCCTGGTTTGGAATAGATGAGGGTTAACATGATGAGTTTTGATCGAGGACTGGGGGAATTTTTTGGGGAATCTAGTGAAATTCCTAGTCTTGACCTTTTTAAGCCTCAAATTCTTTTTTCGGAACTCGGATTCCTTTTTCAGAACTTGCAACAAATTATTTTCTCCCCTTTGTACAAAATTTCCATGTTTCATACCATGTTTCTATCTTGATGGTAACCATGAAGGAGCTTACATAGTTTGTGAAAATGCTCTCAATAAGTGTCTTCGTTAGTATAAATTTGATCTTGTGTGGTGTGGCCCTAGCATGGTGTGCCACATGATGTCGGTAACGACCTGTGAGTTTGAGTTCGTTAATAATGATAGGTGTTAGGACCACACAATGTACCTTTTTGCCTATACTTTTTGCCACCATTATACTCTTGATCACCTACATTTAGACTCATACTATCACTTTATCTGATCATCTCAAAGGTATACAACGTCCCTTCTCATTACTATACATTTAATCTGTTTTGCATAATATTTTACATCACTCTCGTACTTAACCATTGATTAGAAATGCATAAGTGTCCAAAACTGTAGATTAGCATTTGAGGCCTATTGCTGAAACACAGAACTGTCCAAGGTCGTTGTTGTTGAAACACAGAACTGATGCTGAAACACGGAGCTGCTATACAGTCTGAGGTCGCAGATGCTGAAACACGAAGCTGTCTTATAGTCCAAGGTCGTAGATGCTGAAACATGAAGCTATTACACAATCCAGAGTTGCAGATGCTGAAATAGAGGAAACCGCCAGGATCGACGATGTTGAAGCTCAAAGGAAGTCGTTACAGTCAAAGCGGTCAATAAGGCCGACATAGTCAGAACGCAATTCACGTGGCTGAAACAACCTGCGAATTGCGATGCTGAAATAACATCAGCAACAATGGGAAGAAGTTGTCACACCAGTCGTAACAGCAATACCCCATTCAGCTCCTGTAATAGCATTCGGTTGCGTGAGACTAGGACATCCTATGCTGGTTTAGAAAGAAGATCCGATTTAGGATAGGACTCAGATATGCATTGTAATTATTGTATCGAAGGGATTTCCTCTTTAAATGAGAGGAAATCACCATTCGAGGGATCCAAGTTTTATGTATTGAAGCAACTCCAGAGAAGCGGGACGTATTCTATTTTTCCAATTTGTAATGTGATATTTCGACAGATGAATATAAGACTGCTTTGAGTATCCTTCTCTAGCTTTTTCGTTTCAGGGGAATCTTGTGAGAAGGGAGGGCCCACCTTCTTC
>ML788605.1:196001-209310 GCA_009831015.1 Picea engelmannii
ATTTGTAATTCTTTTTATCAGCAATCTTGTGTGATGATTTTATGAGGCTAGCCAGAGACTGGGTTAAAGGTTCCTGCTCAGACAGGAAGGAATCGGAATATCCTACCCTCTGTAGATTTCATTTACTTCTGCCAGTGTGCTAGTCGGAGGTTTGGTTAAGGGTTCCTGCTCAGACAGGAAGGAATCAAAACACCTTGTCTTCTGTAGATTTCATTTACTTCTGCAAGTGTGCTAGCCAGATATTTGGTTAATTCCTGCTCAGACAGGAAGGAATCAAAACACCTTGTATTCTGTAGATTTCATTTACTTCTGCAAGTGTGCTAGCCAGAGATTTGGTTAAGGGTTCCTGCTCAGACAGGAAGGAATCAAAACACCTTGTCTTCTGTAGATTCCATTTACTTCTGCAAGTGTGCTAGCCAGAGATTTGGTTAAAGGTTCATGCTCAGACAGGAAGGAATCAAAACACCTTGTCTTCTGTAGATTCCAATTATCTCTGCAAGTGTGCTAGCCAGGGATTGGGTTAAAGGTTCCTGCTCAGAAATGAAGGAACCAAAACATCATGTTCTCTGTAGACTTCCATTATTTCTGCAAGCGTGCTAGCCAGAAACTAGGTTAAGGATCCCTTCTCAGAAAGGAAGGGATCAGACTACCCTGTTCTCTATAAACCTCAACTTCACAAGTGTGCTAAAACAGAAATAAGGCTTAAGGCTCCTGCTTAGAAAGGAAGGAACTAGGTGGCTTTGTTCTTTGTTAGATAGAGTTAATTGCCTTCTGCTTACTGTTTTCATGAAAGAGTGTTAGTACTGAAGTCTCTGTTGAGAGTAAGGGTCATGTTCTTTGATTGTAGAATAGTTGTTCTTTCCCATTGCAAATGTTATTTTAATGTAATCCAGGATTCTTAGATTAATCTTTAAAAGATCTGCAATAGGGAAGATACTTTCCTGTAATTTAATTCAAAACTTCAGTTCATTCAAGAAAGTGTGATTAGTATAAGTTTCTTTACTACAAGACTTAGTTGCTTTTGGAATTGAGCATATATAGGGCGTGGTTATCTTTGAAATAAAAGACTTCCCTGGGTTGATAATTTATGTATCACTTGATTGTTTGAATCAATTAAGCAATTATAGTGACCAACAATAGGTATCCTTGGCATGAGCCTAGAAATGGGATATACCGTACATAACATGTCATAATGTGTAGTTCCTTGTATATAGGTGTGTGGTGTGAGTGATTTTTTTTTGCATACATCATATCCAAAAAAAAAAAAAACATTTTGTTTAGATTTCACTATGTATTTTAACCTCGAGTCTATTATTTTTGGATGTGTTTTAAAGGACTTGTTGATGTTTTGTTTGGCCTTATTCTATGGTGACAAACACTGAACTTGAGGTACATGTATTGAACCGACATATAGGGATATCTTTTTCCCTACAACATCATCTATAATTATTGACCATTTGTTATGCCATCACAATGTCTTAGGTTTGATCCCATCATGTTGTGACATTAGTCGCCCTTTTTTTGCATGTAGTAACTTTCACTGTAGTTCCTACCCTTCATGGATGCCCTAATTATCACCTTGATTGTCTTCCGGTGCCCATGCTGCGATTTCTTGTAGGCCTAGGAACCCTCTTGTAGAAATTTTTCCATGACTCAAATTTTATCCTCATTCTTCTCTCTTCATCTATGTTTTGGCCATATCTTGAGGGGGTTCCCGTCATTTTTATGTTGCTTTATAGTCGCATATGCATTTTTTCTCATGTCTTGGAGATCGCTATTGCAATATTGTTTTCCTTGAATCGGCTTACCACCATTGCAATAACACTTGACCACTCACCACTTGCATTTTTGTCCTTCATTTTGTGACCATCACCCATTGAGAGAATCACTACTATGAATGGAATTCACCTACCAATACCCATTTGCATTCATGTTTCTTAGGTTGGTTACATGCACTTAGAACATAAAAGCATGTTGATAAGCCACTCATTCTCTCCAGATGAGTTTATTTTTAACTCTTTTTTGTGATCATTAAACATGAAAAAGACACGTTGATGAGCTCAATTTTATCCCTTTTTTTCTCCTTAAACCATGAAAAATACACCTTACGAGTTTCCTTTTTAGTCTTTTTAGGGATCATAAAAAATGAACGAGAAAGACACTATAGAGCACACTTTTATCTCTCTTTCATTCTCATTAACCCATGAAGGAAACACTCAAACAAAAACAGTGGGGGTGGGGGTGGGGAGTTTATCATTTCTCTGTATTAAAAAAAGTGGCATCGCCAATCATATCACCTTTGAACATGGAACCTATTTGCGCCATTGTCTTACAGTTGGGTTATAGCTTTCGTAGGAGTCGTATACCATCAATATGAATCACATTTATTCCTCCTAATGGTTACCCTTCCAATCATTATGGAGAGAAATCCAATTCCTCATGTGTTGTTGCACTATATCAATGGTTCTCTTGAGTCTTGCCTCCAATTCATCATTATGTCGTGTTATATGTTCAAGGGAAGTTAAACCTGAGTCGTCCATATTCTCTCTTGTTGACCATCCAAGTCAACCATCCCTATGTCAGTTGTACTCGGTAATTCTATATATTCAAATCATCTCTTGATGTATATTTCATGTTTATTGATGGGGGATATATTAAGGCCCTCCTTAGATGGATCTCTTCCTATCGAATTTAGTACATTGTCTTGGAGAGGGATCTAGAAACTAGCTAGTACCTTGGAGCTTGCATCCCTCAGTGGCAGGCTTCCTCAAAATTGACAGTGGGTTTACATCATTGCCTCCTATTTGATTGATTCTATAAGTGTTCAATATCATATCCTCTATTCACACTCGCTATATTGTAATAGGTACCTTGGGGTCCATTTTCATCATTGGTGGGTCCCCTCATGTCTGTTAACGGTATCCCTCAATAAATGGTAATTAGAATGTTTTTACCATGCTCAACATCAACTCATTTATTTGCATGTTCTAGAATCGTACCATCGGGGTTTGGGAAAAACACCTTGAGTTTGGGGCCACATCACTTATTCATGCTACCCCTCCCAAGTTGCAATGGATTTTATCACTATTTTATGAGTACTTTGAAGACTATAGGGGAACTCTCATTGCTTCTTGATATCTTCCTAATATGTGTTGTGACATAGATCCACATTGTATTTTCTCATTGATACGATCTATTTGTTCACATGGATCCACTATGTACTCTTTCATGGCCATGATATTTCATTTCACTTCACAGATCCATAGTGTATTATGTTGGCAACCATGTTTTGTTTCTCTTTCGAGCATGGGTATGACTACCTTGGGGATGATCTATATATATTTGATGTCTAATTACAAGTACTCATTGGCTTCCTGAATTATTTTCTCCCTCCTTATGACACCTCACATTGGTGACCATTTTTGTAATGTGTTTCGACCATCAGTTCCTCTTTTGACCCCACACATTAGGGGGCATCTGTTATAGCCCGATTTTCCATGCTAGGGTCTCATGAAGGACATATTGATGATATTATGTTGAAACACACTCTTTTTCATTGGTTTCAGTGATTCTTGAGGATAGCCACTACTGATATCACTGATAGGGCATGACCAATCAATGTTAAACTCCTTTGTAGCCTACGACTGGTGTCACTAGCTACACTACTGCTAGCCCATGACTGCTTCTGTAAATTTCTATATTTGGTGATTCACGAGGAGATCAAAACTAGATGAGTTGGTTATCTCATGATATGAGATTGGGCACTCTCAGTCCAATCAATTTCACTAAGTTATGTAGATCTAGAAGCCTCTAGTAGCCTCCTCCACCAATCTATATAAGGAAAGTATTCCATGGGAAAGAGGAGGAATAATCATTTCCAAGTATATATTGTAGGATTGTTCAGAGGAGCTTCTTCATACATATCAGTCTTCAGGTCAAGTTAGCCTTTCTTGAGTGAGGGATGAGGAGGAGCAAGAGAAAGGAGCACAAGGAGGAATGTGTCATTCACTCAAGGTAAAATATCATTGATGTACTTCTCCATTTTTGTAATATAGATCTATTTGTTTCCCCCTCTCTATATTGTTGTATTCAATTGCAAATGATACATCTGATATCTCCTTAATTAGATCATATTATATCTAGACTAGAATGTTATTTCTTACCACTTGGAGAATTCATAGATTGATGTTTTTTTGTCACTTGTGTGCGGGAAGTAGATCACAGGAGTTGGATTTGGATCTTGTGGTTGCATCATCCAAGACATACAAGGAAAATTGTTGCTAAATAGTTATGTCATTTTCTCTTTCCTATTGTAAAAAGTTTTTGGGCCCTTCGTTTTCGAAGAGAACTTGATTTTGCAGAAAGGTTAAAGTTTTGCAGGAAAGAGCAAGAGAACAGTGGAAGACTAGAAGCAACATAAAGTAGCTATATTGAGCGGAAAGATAACTGCAAGCACACCAACAACGAAAATAAATCATATGCAAGTTGGATGAGTAAGTGGAAAGTTCCAGAACCTTCGAGCACATGTAAAGAGAAAAAGAGAAAGTAATGAAAGTGAAATCAAGAAAGGATAACAATGGAATCAATAAGCGACCAAGAAAACCATACAAATAGGGAATTATGTAATGGGAAAGGGTTGGCTATCATCATTATTATTCTGTAGAGTTGGTTGGTATTTATTCATATTATGTTATGTTAGACTATTTCTATTATTATTGTTGCTTTCTCTATTATCAATCTATCACCATTTTTCTAATTAGGTCAAGTGCAATAAGTTACTATAATGGGTTTTGTGGGAATAATTGTGCTTGTGCAATAACAAGAGAGTTTGTAAAGGGTATGGGAACTTGGAAAGTAATGTATAAGCTATGATAGAAGGACATAATCATGGATCACAAATTTTGAGATTTTGATAATACAAGAGATCATCTGGTCCCTAAAATATTTGGTTATGATGTGTGTGATTCGGTTATTTCTCCATTGCACAGTTCTTCCTGTACTATGTTTGTTAATTAGTCATTATTTATGCATGTCTTTCAATGTATGGGCTTATATTTAAGCTATGAAGCATAGTTTATAGGATATATATACTGGTGTAAACTCTCAATGATATAATATTTTCACATTCGAGTATGGATGTTAAGGTCCTAACCCGCACATAGGTAGATTAATATATTCGGATGTAATAAAGGTCAATATTAATAAGGCCTTTCAATAAAATAGAATAAGGCGAATGTAAGAAGACCTGATAGAAGCTTCCACTTCTAGAAGGATCTTCCTCTAGATGTTTCTCTTGATAGACATTTTGTATAAATAAGGGTCGAGGGTATGAAAACCCTAGCTTGAAGATTATTGTAACAGAGCACTGCTCGATTGGAGGTTGCCCCCTCGAAGAGGCCTGTGAACATTTCTTTATGAATCAAAGTGTTATTTCTATTGATGTTCTTATATCATTTCTGTGTTATTTTGGAGATTATGTTGGATATTTTACTGTTATTCTACCATTTCTAGCATTTTATTTCTGTTTTGCATATTTTATATATCTGGTATCTTGCAAGTGGTATCAGAGCACTTTCCTTGGCAGATATTGTGGGAATTTTTTTCAGGGTAAAGACATATTTCGACGTATTTAAACCACAGAGATCTATCGTTACATGCATAAACCCGTGGTTGAGGGATTCATACACGCAGGAAATACAAGTGGTTCTTAAGCGCACATATGTTGGCCACCCTTGTGACCCCTGTTGGTACCCCTTCGAGTGGTAGCGCATTAGACAAAACCTGTGTACGGATCGGCCTAGATTTCCTAAATCCCTCTTTAGATAAACCTCTCAGCCGCCGGACTACTATAGTGTCACCGAGAACAACACTCAGGAAGATACTCTCTAGTACCTGGGTAGTCGCGTAGTACGGCTAAGGGTACAGTCTATCCTCCTTAGTTAGTGCCCTGAGATATTGGGCCAAGTACTATTGTTGGACCCCGAACATATATCAGAGAGCTATAGCACAGGGCAAACCCTTGTCTAGAGAACCCTTGAATACCTAACCCTTGGGGGACAGAAACATAAACGAATTAAAACATACTAGATCTATCGTCGTGCAACTGTGTTTGGGTTGCCAAGTAAATACACATCTCTTTCTGGTTAAACATTTGAGGATTTCATCACTGCAGTATTCTTCATACTGGAATATAACTCCTCAGATGTTAAAAAAAAAAAAAGGGGGAGTCTGAAAAAAATTTCACCAATATTTGAGACCTATTCCATTGGATTCATCTTTCCGCCCTTATCACTTTCATCCATATCTTTTTTAGACAAAATTTTTGACCCCACCTGCGCCTTTTTAGTTCACCCATCCTCATGGCCCATACCCGTAGCCAAGACCTGGAAGCTCGCTTCAACACCATGCAATCCGGTTTCCTAGAAACCCAAAAAGAAGTAAAACAACTTAGTGCTATTGTTGCCTCCATCGATTCATCCATCAATGCTACCATAAATACAACCATGCAATCCTCAATGGAGGAAGTCAAACAAGAAGTTACCACCCAACTTGAATCTGTCTTTGCAACACTCTACACCAAATTGAAGATCCCTACATATGACCATTTCTCTGAAGCACATCCAAAGAATGAAGGCGAAACTTACTCCCATTCCCATACCTTTCAGTCCCATCACTTTCAATGTGACATACATCTTCTGCGGGTGGACATGACCAAATTTGATGGCTCGAACCCCACTGATTGGGTAACCCAAATGGAACATTATTTCTCCTTATATGGCATTACCGATGACTTGGCCAAACTCTGGTATGGTGTTCTCCATCTAGATCAAAAACGTTGGCAATGGTGGCAATGGAGAAAAACTTCCCATCAAGGGTATATTTCTTGGACCCAATTTGTGACTAAGCTTTATGAATGTTTTGACACGGACACCAACCATTTGGGCCATTTGACAAAGTTGAAGAAATCTGGAACAGTAGAAGACTTCATAGCTTCCTTTGAACGCCTGGCTTTTCGAACAGAGGGCATGACTGATTCTTTCTTTCGAGAGTGTTTTATTAGTGGCCTTAAGGAGGAGATTCGGGCCCATGTCCTCATGGCTCGACCCTCGACTTGGGTGGAGGCTACTAAAAGAACTAAAGAAGCAAACTAGGTGGTATCATCTCAAAATAGAAAACCCTCCTTTATCCCTCGCCCTAAGCCTGTCACTCCCACTACTCCCTCCACCCCATTAAAAATCCAAAAATTGACCAAGGATGAAATGGTTGAACGCCAACTCAAAGGTCTTTGTTATAATTGTGATGACAAATATTTCCTGGGCCACAATTGCAAGGAACAAAATATTTTTATGGCCATCTCTGAGGACATTTCAGAAGAGGAGGTTGAAACCCCCCTTGTGTCTAAGTCACCTGAAATCACTGACATAACCCCTCCCTCATACCCTCCCGAAGTAGAACCCGTCATTTCCCTCAATTCTCTCACTGGTTTTTCCGCTCCCCAAACCCTCAAGTTAATCGGTTACATCAAGAATCAAAAGGTCATCATTATGGTTGATAGTTGAAGCACCCATAATTTTATTCATCGCCGCATTTCCCAAGAAACTCATTGCTACATCCATGTTGTCAATAATTTCCAAATCATGATTGCCAATGGTGGTTCCATGAAATGTGGAGGGTGCTGTGAAAATGTGCATCTCCAAATCAGTGACTACCACCTAAAATATCATATGTTTTCTATCAACATGGGTGGTTGTGACATTGTGTTGGGTGTCGACTGGCTAAGAACTTTGGGTCCCGTTCTCATGGATTTTAAGGCATTAACCATGCAATTCGACCAAAAAGGCCACCAATATAAATTCCAAGGCATCACTGTTGTTTCACCTGAGGTTATTAGTTCCCATCGCATGGAAAAGCTGCTCAAAAAAGGTCATTCTAGTGTCATTTCCAACCTCCATACCATTCAAACAACATAAACACCCCCGGTGCCGCATGACCTCCAAGCTCTCCTTTCTAAACATCAAATGGTATTTTCCACTCCCCAAGGCCTCCCTCCTTCCCGTGGTGTTCATGATCATTCCATTCCCCTTGTACCCGGAAGCCTTCCTCCCAATATCCGTCCATATCGCCACCCCTTCTCACAAAAAAATGAAATTGAGAAAATGGTCCAGGAACTCCTTAATGCAGGCGTTATCCACCCTAGTATGAGCCCTTACTCTTCTCTTGTAGTCATGGTCCTAAAGAAATAAGGTTCTTGGAGAATGTGTCCTGACTTCCATGCCCTCAACAAACTGACCATTAAAGACAAATTTTCCATTCCTGTCATTGATGACCTCTTGGATGAATTGAGTGGCGCCCAATTCTTTACTAAACTTGATCTTCGCTCGGGCTATCACCAGATATGTATGAAAGAGGCAGACATTCCAAAGATGACCTTTCGCACTCATGAGGGCCACTATGAGTTTTTGGTCATGCCCTTTGGCTTGTGTAATTCTCCCTCCACCTTCCAAAGCCTCATGAATCATGTCTTTCGTCCCTTTCTTCGTCATTTTGTCTTAGTTTTCTTTGATGATATCCTCATCTATAGCAAAACTTGGACCGACCATCTTACTCATGTGGATCAAGTTCTCCATCTCCTCTCCCAGCACCAACTTTTCCTGAAACAGTCTAAATGTGCTTTTGGTGCCTCAGAAGTAGAATACTAGGGTCATCTGGTTGGCAAGGATGGCGTCAGGGTGGATCCAAAAAAGATTGAAGCTATGCAAGATTGGCCGCACCCAAAGACTCTCAAAAGCTTGCATTGATTTCTAGGCTTAATAGGGTATTATTGCAAGTTTTTTAAGAACGATGGAAAGATTGCAGCACCTCTCACTGCTCTCCTAAAAAAGAACGCTTTCACTTGGACACCAACCGCTGCTCAAGATTTTCAAACCTTGAAGATGGCCATGTGCACCACTCTGGTTCTGGCCCTTCCTTATTTCACAAAGACCTCTGTCTTGGAATGTGATGCCTCAGGGAAAGGAATCGACACTGTCCTTATGCAAGAGGGTCGACCTTTGTCCTTCACCAGCAAGCAATTGTCTGAAAGGAATCTGGGCAAACCCATTTATGAAAAGGAAATGTTGGCTATTATGCATGTCGTTAAGCTGTGGCGCCCTTATCTCTTGGGGCAACGCTTCCAAATCAAGACCAACCATCAAAGCCTCAAGTACTTTCTGGAACAACGCATTTCCTCCCAGGAGAAAAAAAAATGGGTGACTAAGCTCTTTGGTTATGATTATGAGATCATTTACAAGAAGGGAAAAGACAATGTAGTGGTAGATGCACTGTCCCGAAAATATGAAGAAGAAGGATCCATTTTTTCTCTTTCCTTCATTGTACCCGATTGGCTCCAAGTTGTACGACATGAATGGATTCAAGACCCCAAAAGTTTGCATTTGATTCAACAATTGCAAAGCAAGGCTTCGACTCCCCCAGGGTACTCTTAGCTATAGGATGAGCTTCAATACAAAGGCCATTTGCATTTAAGTAAACAATCAAAGCTTAAATCCACGGTACTTTTTGAGCTTCATGCTACACCCACAGCGGGGCACTCAGGGTTCACCAAAACATACGATAGAGTCAAACGTTCTTTTTTCTGGGATGGTATGAAACAAGATATCCGTAATTTTGTAGTTGAATGTGAGGTGTGCCAATGCAACAAGGGAGAAACAGTCAAATCTCTGGGCACACTACAACCGCTTCTGATTCCACCAGCTATTTGGAAGGATATCTCTATGGACTTTATTACAGGCTTACCCAAATCAGGGAATAAATCAGTCATAATGGTGGTTGTGGATCGCCTTTCCAAGTATTCTCATTTCTGCGCTTGTTATCAGATTAATCGGTAGGTGCGGACACTGACAAATCTCCCTAGATCCACTTGGATATAGAACAAAACAGAACAGGACATGACTCTTTCCCTAGGTTTTGACTATTGAATTAACTAGGAGGCAAGAACAAATAACATACCTTATTATCGCTTCCTATGGTCTTTGTTGCTCCCGCTTCACTCCAGTGCTCTCATGCAGTCAAGACCAAGACAACACAAACCAACCAAAGTGAAGATAGCACAATCTATTCAACAATCAACCTATGTATATGATCAATGAATTATACAATAAAGTGGAAATAGCTTTATGGTAAAGAGGCATGCCACTGTATCATATTAATGGAAAGTAAAGATTACAACCTAAGCCTTGATGTCAAAAACTTCCTTTCGATGGCTCTTGGCTCCGACACACACACACTTGCTCAATCCTTGCATGAAGAATATCAAATCCTCTTGATAGACTTGCTAGAGTCTCCAAGCTGTTGTTCAATGCTAAGTCCTTCACACAATTCTTTCACCAATTCTCCAATGAATCTTGCTTAACCTTTTCCATGAGAATTCCCTCAATATATAAGAGAGAATGAATTAGTTACTTGGATAAGAATGATCCCAAAATATCAGGGAATCCAGTACTAGGATAACCATTCGAATACCAACCCATCCTTCTAGAATATTCCCTTCTAGAAGCATCTAAAATTCATCATTTTCCATGCTTTAGGAAGATTTTGCACCCTAGCAGTTCAACACAGTGCGAGAAGTTCGCACCCTGGCTTAAGGCAGCCTGCGAGAATGGGTCATTCTCGCACCCAAATGTACTAACAACCTGCGAACCTTCTTCAAAAATAAGTTTTCTGGGAAGAGATGAAAGTAACTTTTCTCAGGAGAAAGTTCTTATGAAGAGCCTGAGTACACCATCATTAATACATCATCATGACGACCAAAATCATGGGTAACACCCCTGTGCCAACAAGTCTTGGACCTTATAAGACACCACCATCATAATTCTCATAAGACATCATTTATCATAATTGTGAGAAGACCTCATTTATGATTTATTTTTCTTTCATCAACTACATCAATTTTGACGTATCTAACTATATATTTAACTTTACAATACATTTGTTGAGTTATAATATTTTCAAGTGAATGGCATAATTTTTTCACACAAATCATGCTATTTTTTTTAAAGAGGTACTCATAACCATAACAATGCTTTTTGAAACACTATTCTTCAACATCGTTAATTATTTGTGAATGCAATTAGTGTCCATTTGTGAATGCAATTTGTGTCGATGATAGGTTGAATTGAATTTATAAATTTTATTATGATAGGGATTTTTTTTTAATAGTAAAATATGTTTGAGTGGGTTTGATGGTTAAAAACATGTGTTTCCTCCTAAGAGGTCACAAGTTCAAATCCAAAGGGGGTAGGGTATGCATACCTTCGTAGACTTTAACAATTAAATCGTTGCGTGAAGGGGGTCCCTTGTCCCACAAACATGGGGGTCTCATACACCAATTTGGTGACTGGCTTGGTCGTTACCTTAAAAATGTATTAGTATTAGTATTATTCGGCCTAGTTTGTTACTTAGCATACATTGGATAGTTGTTCGACGTTACGCATCCATGTAGTCGCAAGTTTTAGGATGATGATTGACATATTGAAAGTTGTTCATGTCATTTATACCTTTTTCATTTCTATAGAAATGTTATTATCTCTTAAGAAAGAACTATTACTTTGAAAGGAAAACTCTAGACTTACTCTAGATTTAATATCTATTTAATTTGGTAGATTTTTTTTTTAATTATGTTCTCAAATTAAAAAGTGGTGTTATTAATGTCAACACTTTTTTTTCAATATTATTTTTTCTTTTTACAATAAATATTAGATTGTGTAATATAGTGGGTTGTGTCTGAACTAGTCCACTATGTAATACAAAAAAATTAAAAACTTGCCCCAATCTTCAAACAAAAATAGTGCTAACCAAGTCCAAATCATTATATGTAGACCTAAACTACAAAATACCAAATACTTATGGAAGGTAAACTACCCTACAAACTAAAACACTAATAACATGGTATGACAATGCATTAAGATTCGAAGATAAAAATAAAAAATGTGTCTTAGGGGTACAATAGTATTCAAATCCACTTAAGCTTCCATAGCTTCTTCTAAAACTAGCATGTATTCATCTTATTCATCCTTAGGATGGGTTGCTTTAGAAATTTTCTCTACAACTACATTGGAGTTACCCATTGTCACCATAACCCTAATATCTCTAATAGATAACTCATCCATCAATAAATCTCACATAGACATTGAAGCCAAGGGGATAGGAAACATGATGAAATCTTGAGGAAGACTTAGATGAGCCACTACTCTATGAACTAGTGACTTCAATGAACTCAACTGCAAATATAATTCCAAGTGTGTCCTATGAGAGACCTACATAAAACATTGACATTATTTCTTGAGCTCCTTTAATGTCAGGAACTAAGAGGTGGTTTCAAGTGCATAATCATCCCTAACTCTATTGTTAAAGTTCAATTCCCATTCCATATCCTCCCTCCATCTATTCCATTGGGTGTGGGAACTCACTACATTATAATTAACCTTCACAATCTCTCATTCACATCTTTGGATTCCTTTATAAGCCTCTCTCAAGTCATAGATCACACAACACTTATTGCGATAGTGGAAATACATGTTTCATGATATCAATGAAGGAAGACACACAAAATTAAAAAAAAAAAATACACATTGAAACATAAATACACTACCATAAGTTATTGTGTGCTTAATTCAATGTACTACATAACCTTCCTCACTACCATGAAATTATCATGGTTGAAGAAAAGGTCATGCATGAAATAAATACATAAATCCAAAGAGAACTAAATAATAACCCTTTGCAAAACCCACATACGATGGCCCTCCCATTTATTGTACCATTTAAGATTGAGTTCAATACCTCAAGAATCATAGGATGTGAAGGATCCCACATTGGCAATAATTCTCACCCTCCTTGACGTTACTTGGAAATGCATATGGATGACATTAAACCTTTCATATGGGGCTTCATTAAAATCATATTAATGGTGTGGGGATGGGATCCTCATTTATACTGGTGATTCCTCATCCATTAAAACTCCAATGTTGGTTACAAATAGGCCTTTTCATTTTTCCTTCTTAAAAGTTGATATAAGTAAATTTATTCAAATTGGTGGCACAAATCTATCACCCTTTAAATAAGATATGAAATCTTGAAACTATTCAAATTTGATTGAAGGAACAATGCTCTAATAACAATTTTGATCAATCTCTTAAAATTATAGCTGGGGATACCCACTTTTCTCTAAGGATACACAATCTTTGAACAGTAACTAGATTCTCTACCTCATTGTTGGTTGTATGGCCTAATCCCCAAGAAAAATCAATGTAAA
>ML788605.1:229424-244680 GCA_009831015.1 Picea engelmannii
CTGTCTCCAAAAGAGTGATTTTAAGAAACTGACAAGTGTAACTTTCTTCATGAAAATGATCTTAAAGAAGAGCTAGATCTTCTATCACCATGTCATTATCATGTCATCATCTTGATAACCAAAAACGAGGATAACAATGTTGGATGGGTGGCCCATATTTTCAATCACATTGAATTGTTTTGTTTTTTACATTGGCAGAGTTACATTGCCTGGGCGAATTACCCCGTACATAACTTGTGTCTAACTGATGACTATGGGTTGTATGGTTAATTGTCAATTCGGGTGTGAAAAATTGGTCTTGATTATTTCTGTTACTCCCTATATGTGTTAACGAAGATCATTGCTTTTAAATAGGCCCTATTGTAGTAATAATGAATTCATTGTTAATTTGAAAACATGACTTTTGGGTATTAATATGGTTTGAAGAAATGCATGGGCAGTGGATGATTAAATAGTTTATAGATTGGAAATGAGTACTATTCGAAATTGTTATAAAATGCAAAGTATGTGGATGAATGGAACAAAACCTCTTACAAATTGTGTGGAATACATATTGTCTCGTGATAGCACTGTGTTGGATATTTGATTATGAACAATGAATTAGTTAAATTGCAAAGAAATTGTGGATGGTTGATGCATCTTCTTCGTAGCATGTTTATGGATCACGTAATTAGTCTCATGAACAATAATCGTCTTTCTTCCCTTCCATGATTTCATTTTCCGCTAATTACAAATACCATCACCTTGATGTTTCATTTTTTAACTCCATGTTCTGAGATTAATTACAGTCAAGAGAATTTATGTGTTAAAATGGATGAAAGTAGCAGTGTCTGGTGTGGATTGCAGTGAGGTTTTATTGGTTTTCTTTACAATTGATTGTTGTTGTCATTGAGCAGTGACCATGTCTTCTCCCCTTTCATTATATCATATTTTCTCTCAATACAAACCCCTCACTTATCCATGAACCGTTTTCACCCCCCTACTCGTTGATTAACAGTAAAACAATTTGTATGGATTGGATTGCATGAGTCTGATACATTCTAAGCCAAATCTGTTTCATATTTTTAAAGAGTTGTCATGTATGGTTATTTAAAAGAATATTTTCTAATTGATCACGTATGCAGGATGAGTTTTTTCAGTCAAGGTATCCATGGTCGAGGAAACTGGAACCGAGGCCCAAGAAGGCCCAGGTTCTCCATACATTTTGACGTTGATTCAAAATATCTTGGCCAATTATTTCATGTCGGATTCTTAAATTGGATTGGGTAGGGAATAGTGAAACCTAGGCCTGAAAGGCCTCCTTTCCAAGCCCTGCAAGCCCCTGGTATCCTTGTACCTCCTCATGTCTCCTTGCAACCTGAGGTCCCTAAAAACGATGGATGGCAGGAGATTGTACACCCGACAGACTCCCAACATCGTGGCTGGCCCAACCTGTCTTTGCCTGCTCCTCCACCTTTGAACCCCACTGTCCAAGCTGCCCCTAACCACTCGCCAGTAAAATCCTCCCATGCTAGCAAGATATTGAATACTGAATCCCACCATGCACTTGATAAAGGAAAATCCATTGTTTCCCCTTCCTCAGCCTCCAATGACTCTAACAAATCCGTGTCTTCCCGGATGCATTTGAGGGATGATTGTTCCCACGTGATCAGTGAAATTAGGCCTAAAGTCTCTCCACAGTCGAAGGAAAATTCAGGAAAATTGAGAGGTGACAACAGCAATCAAGGAAGAGTTGCATCAAAGACTGGGAAATATGGTTTCTGAATTTTTATTATCTATTGTTTTATGTTAGTTGACTTCAGGGATTTCTAGATAGCATGTTTTATTTTGGGTATATGAGGATTTTTTTGGAAATAATTTTATTTTTCATGAGTTAAAATTACCAAAAGGAATACGTTGATGGGAGGCACAAGGAGGTGTATTTTTCTTAACTAATGGTTATGTTATGATTTTTATGATTGTTATGAACTAATGGGAGTCACAAGGGGTCCCACCTACTAGTTATTATTTATTTATGACCCTTATTATGATTGTTACCTTCCCCCCTAACTAAAGTTAGTTAAGTCTTTTAATTAACTTAACTAATGGGTTGGTTTAACTACTTCAACCAATTCTAATTTGTTAAAAGGAAAAGGAAAGGGAGGGACAGGAGGAGGATAGAAGCAGAAGCATGCTAAGGTTTTATCTTTGAGTTTATGTTGAGATAGTTCAGTTTTCATTCATTCATATATCCATCATAGCCTAATTCTCTTTTATGATAGCAGGGTCTTATTGTAGATAGCAATATTCAGGGTTGAATCAAATTATTCAGACACTTGTTCTTCGAAGGTGTTGATCTATCTTTGATAGTCTGTGTAGACTTGTTTATTTGTGAATTAATTTTCATGACTGATAAAGGCTATTGTGAAAAGTCGAGTGGGCAACAATATGTGGCAAGTTGATCCAGCGTTTAGAGTTCAGTTTTGGTTTTCTGTAAGAGGTCCTTTTGTATGTTCCATCAGGGATTTCTAAGTTTGACTTTGGTCCAAGATTTATGTATGAGATTTTGTAAAGAAAATGACTCTTTGGTGAATTGGAATGAAATAAAGGATTGCTTTATGTCTCATATTCTTGATTATAATATTGGTGTCTTTACTTCTATTCTTACATTTATTTCAGCAACTATTATATTCATAAAATCACATAAAAAGTGAATTTCCAGCAAGATTTTTGTTGATAGAAGACTAGCCTAAGCACTCATAATTAATACTTGTGAGTTAGGATGTTATTTTTGTTGGCTATAAATAGAGGGTGATATTCCCGTCTACTTTGATTTAGCCAAGTAAAGTCTGAAAATACTTGAGTAAGATCAATTCATATATTTTCTTCAACATTTATTTGGCGACCATACTGGGGAGATCTTCGATATCTCTCTGGTTAATTTTTATATTCGATTTTCATCGATACATGTTTCTCTTCTGAATTTGATTCTTTGATTGTTTTGCTATTAATGATTGTTCCTATTGCAAGGTAGCCCAATATCGAGCCTGATCTTCAAGACCAAACCAGCATTGCTTTGAACCATTTTAGACATTATCAAGACCTGTTCTGAGCTTAACCATTCTTGGGAAGCAATCGAACAAGATATTAGTGTTCAAGAACAATTGGAAGCTAGACGTAGGCAGCCTAGAAATCAGCAATAACCTTTTGGTTCTTCAGTTTTGGCCTTTCTTTCATGTCCTTAGATTCTCGTGCTTCTAGAAGAAGAAGGGGCTTGTCACCTAAAATCAATCCTATTGCTGAAATAGGAAGAATAAATGTAGTGTTATCCGTCCAACAAAGTGTTATAAGGAGGACTTTATCTGATTCGTCTAGCTTGTCTTTCTTTCCCTCTTCTATCATCCACAAGATGGCATCTAGTGGTGGCTCTAGTGGCACTGGAAGTTCACCATCTTCCCAATCTTCATCATCATCGGTGATTGGTAGCTTGTACAGCCACCATATCCCAGTCCAATCTACTACAAACCCCACCAAAGTCATTAATAAGTATGGGCTTTTTCAATTCGAAGAAGATGCCACAACCACACTGTGGCATGTGTCCTCTCCTCTTAAGATAGCACCTGCTACTCGCCCACTTCTGAAGTTTAAAGAGAATTTGCTTAGGTTTTCAGGAAATAACACTGTCAATACTAATGAACACCTAGTGGCATTTTCTAATGCTTGCCATAACATAGGGTCCAATGACAATGACACCTGCATGCACTTGTTTGTTAAATCCTTGGAAGGACAAGTTGCGAACGACTTCTTTGACCTTCCTCCTAAGATTCTATCTACTTAATCTATTGGTTCAGATCAAATTATGGGCAATCTAAAAGCCCAACCAAGAAGTTAAGGGAATACAATAATGTTACCTACAAGGAAGGTGAGACCATCAAGTCTTTCAACTTGCATTTCACCAAGTTGTACAATCAAATCCCCAAACTTATCCGCCCACAGAACCGAGCCACTTTCATGCATTATTACAATGCATTTCCTTCTGCCTACCAAAATAGGCTTGAGGAAAAATCCATTGATAATCTCGATTCCGCCCTGCACACTTTCTCAGAGTATGAAGAACATCTTGAATGAACTGGTCTACCCCAGGGAGAATCACTTAGACAAATGGATATGTTCTCTCTCTTACAGATAGTACAATATATGAACAATCGTATGATAACATTTGAGTGGATGGGTACTGTCTCCCCTCACACCCCTGGAGCTTCATCCTCTTCTACACCCCCTTTTAGAAATCTGGTTGAAAACAATTTTCATCCTAAGGCTATCCTTCTTTGGAGTTGGTGTAACTTTTGCGAGGAGCACCACGAAGAAACCACATGTGAGGTAAAGAAGAGTGTCAGAGATGAGATCTTTGGTAAAATACCAGAAGCTACTATCATTATCCTAGACTTTGCAGAGCCAGAGGATGTCGTGGATATTAACACTCCCAAGGGTAAATTTGATCCTCCTCATAGTTCTTCTATCCCAAGCTCATCCTCAACCGCTTCTACATCCCAGGTTCCTAAAATCATAAAGAGTCAAAGAATCACTCCCCCTCCTCCCTCTTCTAAATACAATATCTTGAATCAATTGGCCAACATCAAAGCAGATGCAACCCTCCTAGACATGGTTGTCGTCCCTGAACAACATATGCATCTGAAACAATTCATGGAAGGAAAAGATTTCCTTCTATCCAATATTTCAAAAGAGGTGGGTGAAGAGGATTCTTCTGTAAATAAAGTAGGTGTACATAACTTTAGATACTCTGTAAAAAAAAAAAACCTTTTTATATTTCTGTAAAGATCATGGATAAGATTGCCCATTGTTGCCTCATTGATGACGATTTGGGCCCAAGTGTGATGTCGAAGATTATTATGGAATAGCTAGGTTTGTCTTGTACAAATGAAAATTCCTAAAGCATGCTCTCCTATAATAGTCTACAACAAACAACCATAGGTGATATTAAGGATGTAACCTTGGTTTTATGCACCCATCCTGAGATAAGGACAACCCTCGGCATTTAGGTGATTGATATGCCTATAAGCAATTACTCAATTATTTTGGGAAGATATTGGCAATCCCTAACAGGTGGATACCTCTCACTTAACGGGACACATTTATCCATTCCTTGGAATGGTAAGACTATTATAGTCCTTAGAGAAGGAAGTATTCCACCCTACATAGAGAGTGTTATGCAATCTAACGTAAACTATATCGAAGAAGACGTAGGATTGTATTCCATATTTGATGAAGAGGATAATATTCCTCTGGAACGAATTGATTCAGATGATGAATTATGGCATATGCACTTTGATGGTTCACACTCTAACGAAGGTAATAGGGCTGGTATTATCTTGGTTTCCCCTATAGGAAAAATTCATAATCTGTCATACAAGTTGGATTTTTCTTGTTCGAAAAATGCCACTAAATTTTAAGCTTTGTTGTTAGGCATTGAGAATGCCCTTAATCTTGGTTGTGGTCACCTTTCAATTTTTGGAAATTCTGAGCTTGTTGTGAACCTGATACGTAATACATGCTCTCCTAGTGACAAGTTAATGGAACAATACTCCCAAACTGTTTGGGCACTTATCTTGAACCTTCTATCTTTCAACATCACTCATGTTAAGAAGGATTTGAATTTAATAGTTGATCGGATAGTTGTCTTTGCAGCCTCTCCTACTCAACAACTCTTGCCTCACTAGCCAGATTGTGCTTTCCAATCTCTGCATCGTCCATACATTTCTAAAAATGAAGAATTTTGGAAGGCCATCCCTAACAATGAGATAATTTGTGATGTCTTTCAAAATGAACCTCTTAAGCCCGAAGAGATTATATCCATAGAAAACGATGAGATTCATGAGGGCTTGACTCCTCTTGAGAGTTAGTTTTCATTGAGTGTTGTAGGCAACAAAGAAAAATAGAAAGACGATGAGTTACAAAAGAAGGTGGTTGAAACCATCCTCCTGAACATTAGGACACTTGAATCTTCAACGGATGTTAAAATAAATGTCCAATGTTCTGCTAGAAAAGAGATGGGGTCCACCGGGATACTTGGTGAATCTCAAAAGGTTTTTGCTTAGTCTTATGAGGATCTTCGTGGTTTTGATCTTGGTCTTGTTCAGCATATTCTAAAGCTAGCCAGGTAAAAACAATAAATTTCTAATTATGCATTGAAGGCACCCTTTTGGAGGGGGTTGAGAAATTCCTTCAGCGCTGGAATGTTTTTTTCAGTCCACCTTGAACAGGTTCCAAATCGGGTACCTGCTTCAAAGATCACATATCATACTAGAAACTGTGTTCATATTCACACCCTCAGTCAGTATATTATGAGAAACCCTTCTCCCCCCCTCTATACAAGAATGATTATGCAGCAGGTTGTAGAGTTACGGTTGAATCCCTTACTTGACAGTTTGTTTGGTTACAGTAAAATCAAGGTAGAAAGGGAAAATTTTCACAAAACCACTCTTACTACAAATTGTGATACCATGTCTTAAAAATGCCTGCCTTCTAGCTTATTTGATGCAAGTATTGCCTCTAAAATTCCTATACACACCACTTCCAATGAATTGGTCAGTCTCCATGCTTATCTTGATGATTTAATCATGTGCGTTGAAGGGTTGATAATTACATCAGAATTTCAAGTGTTGGGTCAATTCCAGATTGCTTTTGTCTTGGACAATAACTCTGACATTTTAAAAGAATTACAGATGAAATGGTTTTCTTATAGCACAAACAGTCCTCGCTTGAAGTATTGCAAGGGACCAGTGTGAAAGGTTCTAATGTTGATTGAATTTTTGTATGCTAGTAGCCTAGCTCTGCTTTCAAATTTTGTGCTTCTTTTCTCTGCTTTATAGTACTTTTTTTTCTCTTCTCTAAGTTAAGTATTTTTTTCTTGTTGCGCTTCATTTCTATCCTTTATTGTTGTTATTTTGGTTTCTGCATTTTTACTTCTATCATGATTGGTTCTTTTCTTATCTTTAATCAATTTGGTCAAATAGGATGTCATATCAATTTGTCCACAGTGACACTCCTGCAAAGCATTGTTAGTTAATAACAATCAAGCTTACACAGATTTTTTCACCCTTGAAATTGTTACATTTTTTCATTTTTGTCTTATAAAGAATCAGCTATCTCCCATTCCTTCTTGCCATTTCTTCACCCATCGAGATTTTAAGAGCAAGTCTAAATTTCTCCTCCTTAAAAGATAGAGAGAAGATTCCAATCAAATGATTATGCATACAGTGGTAAAACCCCCTCAAACTTGACACTTATCATGAATTATTCCCAAATTCTCGGTCATCTTTCCATTAAATCCGCTCACTTCCCCCTGTTGCATAATCATATGAGTTTTATCTTCTTCACCTGTTGTTCTTGGTATGCGAAACCATGAGTTCTGAGTTCTAAATCTGTTGGAAACAAATTTTCCTTGTGGAGTCGCCAGTTTGTTGACGATTAAAAACGTCAACGTAGTTTTGTCCACAAAGTGTTGCTAAAGCCTATTATTATAAGACTAAATAATACTAGTAGGTGGGCCCCCTTGAACTATTCAAGATCATATCTACTCATTTTTTATGTTGTGATGATGTGCGACACGGTTTAAGTTGGTTGATGAGATATTGTTGTTGTTGGTATGAGTTGAGCTTTTGAAATGTTGATTCTTCATGTTACTACAACCTATGTTATTAATTAATTTCATTGTTGTATGTTCTTGTCACACCTGCATAAAAAACATGTTAGGAAAATTACATGAAGGGCAGTTTGGAGAGAGGCAAATTACTAGAACAAATACAAGACAAGGGGACCTCGTTCTGCAATATCACATGTGAATAACTTAAGGGAAATGAGAAACAATTACAAGGGGAAGATTCTAAAGCTATCCTAACTATACTACATGCATGAAAGTAATTGATGATTATTGTTAAGCCCTAGCTAGCAAGTAAATGGTTGTGAAATTTCGATTAAATTATATGTTTACTATGCATATGCTGTAGAATTTTGGTAGCGCACTTGGCAAGGTGATAATGCTAATAGTTATGCAATGGTTAATTTAACTATGTGGTTGATCCACATATGGTATATTTGGATGGATTGAACGTCAATGGATCACTTGATAAGGTGATGAGCATCAATGGTTATGTGATTTTGTTTGAATTATATATTAAGGAATTGGATATATGATATGGAAAGCGCATTTGGCAAGTATGCAGATTCCAAAGCAGAATTAAAACTAATGGTGTTAATTGGAATTTGTTGGCATGTACTGTTGAGTTAATGAGATATGGGTGGAGGCAACATGCATTTACTACATGTCATATTTACCCCTCATGTTAGTCACCACCCTAGTCGGGTTATTGTTTGATCTTGTTGCTTGGGTTATGCTCTGAATTTTTGGCAGGGAGAACCTGTTCAGCCAGCTCTTGTTTTAAGGAATTCGATTACAAGTATGTATTTTTTGGCCATTCGTGATTTTACTCTGGCTATGAAATGATTACTAGCTCAGGTGTATGGGTTTGTGTTTTCCTAAGTGTTGCAACTAAGTGAAATTTGGTTTCTGGAAATAAAGAGTGAATGGTTCTTCCTGTAACGTTTTGAGTTCATCGAGGTTATTGGTCTTCCTGGGTGATAGTTATTTGTTATCACTGTTGTTTGGTTGGAGGGTTTTTGTTTAGTCTTGGGTGGATAGTTACCTTCACGTACTGTCTCTAAATCCATTCTCTGGCTTTCATGGGTTTAATGGTCGGATGTTTTGTTCACTTCGGCATTGGTTGATTGCACCACCAGGGGTCACGAAATGAGGTTCTTTTCCTTCCCCAGCCCTGTTTTCATCTTTGTGATGTGATTTTCAATCGAAGAGCGTGATGATTATACCCTACACACGTTAAATAACCTTTTACAAGCCAAACAAGAGCCCTACCTTTCAGTTATGGCCCCTGTCATGGATTGGTGCCCAACCATGAACGAATCAAGGTTCATCCTATATGCATCGTGGCCTTGGAGGTTTTTCCATTACAAAAAGTGGCTCTGCTCTCCCCGTGTTGACTACAAAACAACCTCATCCCTCCAGACTATAATTTTTTAAGAAGACTGGCTTGGCCTATGGTTTTACGACTCAATTTTTGTTGGATGGTTGTATAATTGTCAACTATTTTGAGAACAAGCTCGCCCAGTTGGTCGTGTGATAGTCATGTTGGTTGGTATATAGTCCACTTTCAAAGCACACAGTTACTCTCCTTATGTCGATAGCTCAGTGTTGTTAATGGAAAGGGCCTATGACCTGATTCGATTGGATGTGTGGTTGTTGATTTTTTAAGACAGTGATGATTTGTTTGGTAGATACACACTCATTGGTTTTTTCACTAATGAGTATTTGATTGTTTAGCTAGCATTGGTGAAAATGCTTGACGTTGCTCATGTCGCATTGTGTGGTCATGGTAATTGTGGTTTTCTTTGGGGCCAAATGACTATTGAGAAGGATGATTGTAAAGATTATATCCACTGCATCCTTAAGCTTGTTGATTGTATAAGCCTGAGTTTGCACAGCATTTTTTATCACGGTGTAACTAAATCGAAGAAATGTTATATTAAATCAATGGATCAACATGAAATGTTGAGTTGTTACCGTGACTGTGGGTTTGTTTTCTTAAAGTGAAATTGTTTCAACACGAGTTTTTGTTGGCTTCGTACTGTGTATAACATAGATGGCTTGAGTTCTCACAAGTCAGATATACTCATAGAGTTTTTTAGCATGTTCTGTTGCATCTCGATATTTTATTGAGACAAGCATGTTGTTGATGGCAGTCGTGTTGGATGGGTGGCCCATATTTTAAGTCACATTGAATTGTTTTGTTTTTAACAGTGGCGGAGTTACATTGCCTGGTCGAATTACCCCGTACATAACTTGTGTCTAACTGATGATTGTGGGTTGTATGGTTAATTTTCAATTCAGGTTTGGCAATTTGGTCTTGATTATTTTGGTTACTACCTATATGTGTTAACGAATATCATTGCTTTTAAATAGGCCTGATTGCAGTAATCGTGACTTCATTGTTAATTTGAAAACATGACTTTTGGGTATTACTATGGATTGAAGAAATGCATGGGTAGTGGTTGATTTGATAGTTTACAGATTGGAAATGATTATTGTTCGAAATTGTTATAAAATGCAAAGTATGTGGATGAATGGAACATAACCTCTTACAAATTGTGTGGAATACATATTGTCTCGCGGTAGCACTATGTTGGATATTTGATTATGAACAATGAATTAGTTAAATTGCACAGAAATTGTGGATGGTTGATGTATCGTCTTCATAGCATGTTTATGGATCACTTAATTAGTCTCATGAACAATAATCGTCTTTCTTCCTTTCCATGATTTCATTTTTTTCTAATTACAAATCCCATCACCTTCTCGTTTCATTTTCTCACTCCATGTGCTGAGATTAATTACAGTCAAGAGAATTTATGTGATAAAATGGATGAAAGTAGCAGTGTCTAGTGTGGATTGCAGTGAGGTTTTATTTTTTTCTTTATAGTTTATTATCGTTGTCATTGAGCAGTGACCATGTCTTCTCCCCTTTCATTATATCATATTTTTGCTCAATACAAACCCCTCACATATCCCTGAACATTTTTCACCCCCCTGCTCGTTGATTAACAGTAAAACAATTTGTATGGATTGGATTGCATGAGTCCGATACATTTTGAGCCAAATATATTTCATATTTTTAAAGAGTTGTCATGTATGGTTATTTAAAAGACTATTTCCTAATTGATCACATGTGCAGGATGAGTTTTTTCAGTCGAGGTAGCCATGGCCGAGGAAACAGAGGTAGAGGTAACTAGAACTGAGGCCCAAGAAAGCTCGGGTTCTCCATACATTTTGACGTTGATTCAGAAGAGCTTCGCCAATTGTTTCATGCTAGATTCTTTAATTGGATTGGGCAAGGAACAGTCCAACCTAGGCCTGAAATGCTTCCTTTCCAAGCCCCAAAAGCCCCTGGTATCCTTGTACCTCCTCATATCTCCTTGCAACCTGAGGTCCCTGAAAATGACGGATGGTAGGAGATTGTCCACCCAACAGTCTCCCAACGTCATGGCTGGCCCAACTTGTCTTTGCCTGCTCCTCCACCTTTGAACCCCATTGTCCAAGATTCCCCTAACCACTCGACAATGCAATCCTCCCATGCTAGCAAGATATTAAAAACTGAAGCTCACCATGCACTTGATAAAGGAAAATCCATTGTTGCCCCTTCCTCACCCTCCAATGACTCTGACAAATATGTGTCTTCCCAGATGCATTTGAGGGATGATTGTTCCCATGTGATCAGTGAAATTAGGCCTAAAGGATCTCCACAGCCAAAGGAAAATTCAGGCAAATCGAGAGGTGACAACAGAAATCAATGAAGAGTTTCATTACAGAACTAGAAATATGGTTTCTGAATTTTTATTATCTATTGTTTTATGACAGTTGACTTCAGGGATTTATGGACAGCATGTTTTATTTTGGGTATATGAGGATTATTTTTGGAAATAATTTCATTTTTCATGAGTTAAAATTACCAAAAGGAATATGTTGATGGGAGGCACGAGGAGGTGTGTTTTTCTTAACTAATGGTTATGTTATGATTTTTATGATTGTTATGAACTAATCGGAGTCACAAGGGGTCCCACTTACTAGTTATTATTTATTTATGACCCTTATTATGATTGCTAACTTCCCCCCTAACTAAAGTTAGTTGAGTCTTTTAATTAACTTAACTAATGGGTTGGTTTAACTACTTCAACCAATTACAATTTGTTAAAAGCAAAAGGAAAGGGAGGGACAAGAGGAGGATAGAAGCAGAAGCATGCTAAGGTTTGATATTGGAGTTTATGTTGAGATAGTTCAATTTTCATTCATTCATATATTCATCACAGCCTAATTCTCTTTTATGATAGCAGGGTCTTATTGTAGACGGCAATATTCATGGCTGAACCAAATCATTCAGACACTTGTTATTCAGAGGTGTTGATCTATCTTTGATAGTCTGTGTAGACTTGTCTATTTGTGAATTAATTTTCATGACTGATAAAGGCTATTGTACAGAGTCAAGTGGGCAGCAATCTGTGGCAAGTTGATCCAGTTTTTAGAGTTTAGTTTTGGTTTTCTATCAGAGGTCCTTTTGTATGTTCCATTAGGGATGTCTATGTTTGACTTTGGTCCAAGATTTCTGTATGAGATTTTGTAAAGAAAATGACTATTTGGTGAATTGGAATGAAATAAAGGATTGCTTTATGTCTCATCTATCTTGATTATCATCTTGGTCTCTTTACTTCTATTCATGCATTTATTTCAGCAACTATTATATTCAGAAAATCACATAAAAAGTGAATTTCCAGCAAGATTTTTGTTGATAAAATACTAGCCTAAGCACTCATAATTAATACTTGTGAGTTAGGATGTTATTTTTGTTGTCTATAAACATAGGTCGATATTCCCATCTACTTTTCTTTAGCCAAGTAAATTCTTAAAATGATTGAGTAAGATCAATTCATATATTTTCCTCAACACCTGGGTAGTCGGGTAGTACGACTAAGGGCACGGTCTAGCCTCCTTAGTTGGTTCCTTGAGTTATTGGGTCGAGTACTACTATTGGACCCCACGCGTAGATCAAATATCTATAGCAAAGGGAAAACCCTGGTTTGTAGAAACCTTGAATACCCTAACATTTGGGACGGAAACATTCATAGAACGGACAACATCTATCGTCGGGAAATTGTGTCTCCTGCATTCTGGCTGTGAAATTCCTCAAAATTTCTTCCTGTTAATAATTTTTCCATTTCATTACTACAGTATTATTCATGCCAAAGTATAACACCACAGGATTAAAAAAAAAATTAGTCTGGGGCTCGGTTGCACCCTTATTTGAGACTTGGTCCATTGGATTCCTCTCTTCATTCTGATCGCAGTGGTACCCTTCATTTTTAACTCCTTTTTTTAGGTGGACCCAACCCTTTCTGGGACACCCTTATTTGATACTTATCCCATTACATTCCTCTATTTGTCTTGATCACCCGAGTACCTATCAATTTTAGGCCCATATTTCAGTCTCGATACCTCTGCTACTTAAGCCTCCACCATGCCTACCACCCGCTCTCAATCCCAAGAAACCTTGGAGGACAAGGTGTCCAAT
The DNA here is from genome assembly GCA_009831015.1 of Picea engelmannii. Taxonomy (NCBI): domain Eukaryota; kingdom Viridiplantae; phylum Streptophyta; class Pinopsida; order Pinales; family Pinaceae; genus Picea; species Picea engelmannii. The sequence goes on from ML788605.1 coordinate 242,615, forward strand.
ATAGAACAACAAATGGCCTCCATCAGCTCCATCTTACAAATACCCTTGACAAGCAATCCCAATATCTAGAGCTATTGTTCAAGGGTAATAATTTTGAGCCCAATCTCGAGGACCCTCAATATTCCCATTATGAGTATACTCACTCGTCTCAATCCCCTTAGCATTCTCCACCCTCTTGGAATAAAGTTCCCAAAGTTGACATGCATAAATTTGATGGGTCCAACCCCGCCGGATGGGTTTCTCAAATGGAACAATAATTATCCCTTCATGGCATTCAGGATGATGAGACCAAAATCCATGTAGGGGTTTTGTTCTTGGATCAAGAACGTTGGCAGTGGTGGCAGTGGCATTAGAAATTTGTATCCAGGACAACCCAATTGGAACATGTTTACTAAAGCAGCTTGTGCCCATTTTGATAGGGAATCACATTTTTTGGGAAATATCACTAAGTTGTGCCAAATTAGATCAGTCAAAGACTTCATCACGACATTTTAACAGTTGGTTATCCAAACCAGTGGCTTATCTAATGAATTTTACCTTGAATGTTTTTTCATTGGCTTAAAGGAAGCCATCAGGGCTCATGTGATTATGCATCATCCTACTACTTGGTTGCAAGCATGCCTATTTGCACGAGATTCAGAGACCATCCTTCAAGATACCACCCTGAAGGCTACATTCCCCACTCGTCCTCGCCCAAGGGCTATCCTATCTCCAATGCAAACCTTGAAGTTCCAAAAGGTATCTCCAGCAGAAATGGCGGAGTGTCGCAAGCAAGGAATTTGTTATTACTGTGATGAAAAGTATTCACCGGGACATAAATGCAGGGAACAAAATTTCTTCAAGATTTATGCATCAAATTCCTCTTCCTATGAAGATATACCATCAAATGAGGCTCCTGAACCGAAGGATTCTCAACCAAGTTTTCATGTTGAAGATTATGTTGCCTCCCCGATGGCACCAAAGGAACCTGTCATATCTCTTCATGCCCTCTCAAGTTTTTGGCCCAACAAACATTGAAGATCAAGGGCTACATCGAACATAGGCCATTTGTGGTGTTGATTGATAGTGGTAGCACCCATAATTTTATTCATCGCAGGATTGATGAAGAGACCCATTTCTTTGTTCGCTCTGTTTCTAATTTTCAAATTCTCATCACTAATGGTGGTACAATGAAATGTGGGGGCCGTTGTGAAAATGTAAAACTCCAAATGGGTGATTATCATCTAAAACCCACATGTTCTCCATTTCCATGGGGGGGTGTGATATAGTTTTGGGTGTGGATTTGCTTTGCACTCTAGGACCAATCACAATGGATTATCAAGACTTATATATGAGCTTCACCAAAGAGGCTCACACCTATACCCTTCATAGTCTCTAAGCGGACTCTCCTTAAATCATCAATTCTCACAGGATGGAAATATTGTTGAAGAAAGGCCACCATGGTGTGATTTCTCAATTGCATGCCATCCAGGTCACCGATTGGGCCTCTCCTATAGTCCCTCCTATCATGAAAGTAATCTTGGAAAAGTACCCCAAGGTATTTGAAGTTCCAATGGATTTACCTCCTTCTAGGGGTGACCATGATCATAGAATCCCTCTCCTGTCAGGCAGTCAACCCCCCAATGTACGTCCCTATAGGTATCCATTTTCTCAAAAAAAATAAATCAAAAATATGGTACATCAATTACTGGAGGTGGGGGTAATTGTCCCTAGTACAAACCCCTATTCTTCTCTTGTGGTGATGGTCTTAAAGAAATAAAGAACTCAACACATGTGTCCTAATTTTTGTGCCTTGAATAAAATGACCATCAAAGATAAGTTTCCCATTCCTGTCATTGATGATATGTTGGATGAACTCCAAGGTGCATGTATATTCACCAAATTAGAAATATGTTTTGGCATAGGGGCAGACCCAAGGTTCAACGCTACAACAGTGCACCATAAAACCCTAACAATTGTTGGTCACTATAATTGCTTAATTGATTCTAAACAACCAAGTGAAACATAAATTATCAACCCAGGGAAGTCTTTTGTTTCAAAGATAGCCACGCACTATATATGCTCAA
>ML788605.1:246657-263996 GCA_009831015.1 Picea engelmannii
AAAGTATTATGCAAAACAGATTAAGCATATAATAATGAGAAAGGACATTGTATACCTTGGAATGATCAGATGTAGTGATATTATGAGTCTAAACACTAGTGATGAAGGGTATAATAATGACAAAAAGTATGGGAAAAAAGGTGTAATATGTGGTCCTAACAACAACCAGCCCTTTCGGCAACACCTTCAAAGCAGATGAAGTCTCACCCAAGGTAGAGGCAGGGGGGTTGCAAGACTCAAGTGTCTACAACCTAGATGGGACACAGATCTGTGATTACAATACTTAACAGAGCACTTATCAGTTAATATTTCATTAGCATTTAACCCTTATTCACATCACAAGTAAAACCCTAATTAAAGAACAATGCAGTATTCAACAAGATCTAACACACCCAAGCACTTAGCACATAGAAATCGAGCAGATCTAGCATTCATTCACATTACTAAACACTAAGCTACTATATCAAATGCATCTAGCATACATAAAGATGAAAGCAATAAGCATAAATCACATCAATCAGACAAAGCAACCATAACACAGTATATACGTGGTTCACCCCCAGCATGGGGCTACGTCCACCAACTCTTCTTCTTCTTTATTATCTTCTTTCAATGCACAGAGCCACAAATCCAACCCCGCATAGGACAGGATATCTGCGCGCACCTTTCCAGATCCTCCTTCCCCGAGTTAGGTCATAGCACAAAGCCTTCTTACAGAGTCTGTGCACAAGATTCTTACAATCACTTGCACTTAGCTTTGCAAGTCTTAACACATAGTATGCACAAATCCTCTAGCTCTGCACTAAGCTGATTCTACTAGGTCTCTCCACTTCTTTCTTACATCACCTAGATATCTAATTATACATTACAAATGGGGCCTAAACATGGGTAAACCCATGGGTCGACATCCCACACCCATTACATAAACCCTAAACCCAAAAATCTCACAAAAGGGGGCAAGATCCCATTATCTCCACTTCACCGGGCGCTTCATCTTCGACCAGCCTGTCGAAGTGCCAAAAATGGTCAAAAACGACCAAGGTTCTCCAAAACTTGGTCGAGGGCTAACATGCCCCCAACACTCACCTATGACTCATCCCGAGTCACTCTGATCTGGGTAACTCTACCTTGAAGGCCTCGATCTTGGCTCAAGTTGCCTCGACCTAATGCTTCGCCAGAGCCTCCTACTCAATGAACTCTAGAATAACTTTCTCAGTCACTGGTCCTTCCAAGCATTGTTCTACCGTGGTGACTACTTTTTCTATTTGTAAACCTTGTCCTTCAATCTCCTCAAAAAGTGTGCAAGCTTCATCCTATACTAGTTGGATCCTCTGGATCCCTTCCATGACTTTACTCTAGATGGCATGGACCTGTTGTTGAATCGTGTGTTGTTCCTATGACCTTTTCATCCTCTCGACCGGTGACAGTACCTTCAAATGTGCTTGCATTGTCGCTGCTTGTTGCTTTGCCTCCTAGAGCTATGATTCCAGTGTCCTTAGTTTAGGGTCCTCTGCAAGGCACTCATAGGTCTGTGCACTTCGACTGCTGAGTTGCTTTTATTCCAAGGCCAATGCCTTGATTCTCTCAACTGCGCTCCAGGCAGTTTCTTCTCTCTGATCTCACACTTCCTGCAGAATGCTTGGCACAGCTTGTCATTCCAGTTCTCTTATTCATGCTTGAAGTTTTTGAATGGCTTCAGTGAGCTTCTCTACTTGACTCTCCACTATGTCTTATTCTATCTGTGTGGGGCCCAGCACAGAGCGAAGTGCTCTGGTGACGGCCTCCTTGACTCCCATCTTCTATATGAGCAGTTGTTCTTTTTCCTTCTGGACACGACAAAGGAGAGCCTCTGTCGAGTCTGCTAGTCTGCATAGTTGGGCAAGTTCATCTCCTACTTCTATGTCCCCTGCTGAAAACAGCACAGTTGGCACTGAGCGGCTCAAATACAGAGCCTGATGTACCCCTTTGAGCTCCACCTCGATCCTGTCAAACATTGTCTCTTGTTTGGATTTGCTTCAATGCAAGATGTCCTCTGAGGTATCTGATACAGCGGTAATGATAAGGTTAATGTCATCCACCATGAGCACGGTGTGGAATGGAGGTTTATTGTCTTTTGACTTCTTCCGTGATGAAGGTTTCATCGGGGAACCCTTTCTTTTCTTGGATGTTTCTGTCTCTGTTAGGATATCTTTAGGCAATGTTACTTCACCCTTCTTCTGATTGTCTTCTTCCCCTTCATCCTCTTCTTTGTCTACTTTGTCACGTCCTCCTCCTTCAGGTGAATCTAGTGTAGTTTCCTTTGATGTGTTGCTTAATTCATGTACCTCTTCCTTCTTTTGCTTCCTGCTATTGTTGGGTACATCATATTCTTCGCAAGTGACTACAGGATTTCTGATGAGATCGGAGTCAGACAGTTCTGTCTGTTCGGCCGATATAAGGAACTCTACAGGCCATTCCATGGTTATTTCTTTCATGTCCTCCTCTGTGAGTTTGTAATAGGATTGAAGCTCGTCTTTGTGTTCGTCTCTGGGTGTGGTGATATAGATAAAGTGCCTGTCTGCGTGGAACTTTGCAAGTGGCCTGAACCTGTGAAAATTGTTTGGCGTCATGCAAGGGAAGGATTCAGTGGCCCTCTTCAGCTGTAGATAATAGGTGTGGAACACCGCGTTTGACTGCCATTTCTTCTCCATGTTGCTTGAATACCATAACGTAGTGAAATTTGTAACTAGTGGTTTGGACGGCTCAATTCTAGGGAAGGTTTCTCCTTCCAGCATCTCCCAAGAAATAAATGCAATGAGAATCAGAAGCCAACTGATATGGAACTCGTAATCCTGATCCTGAGCTTCGTGACAGTCTTTCTCTAACTGGTTGACGAGGTAGCTCCCCCAGTTCATTTGCATCCCTTCAATGCATTTTCCTGTGAGGTCAACGACAAACCCTGTTACCTGCGTTGGCCTATTCTTCCTGATGAGCTTACCAGAGATCATCTGGAAAGCTAAGTGCACTGCACCATTCTGTATGGAGGCTACCTTATAGCCCTGCTTCCCCTTCTCCACATCCCCATAGGTGTCTTTTATTGTCTATTCCAGGGCGCGATCTCCATTCTTCCCTTGGTAAAAGTCCTATGGTTCTGGTCCTTGCATGCTCAATCCAGTGATCCGGTGGATCAACGTCGGATCTACTGTTATGCGCCTGTCCAACCATAGGTAACCTCCATGGAAGCAGGATAGCGGGAGTTTAATGCACTTGTTAACCTCCTGATGTCTATTGAAGTGTGGTAACTTCATTACATTGAGGATGGTCAATCTTGCGATGTCCATGGTCCATGGTTGGGGGATTATCTTCGCAGTCTTCCCCGTTGTCTTGGTCAAATACTTGTGTGGTGTGAGAATTCCATAGTTTTTGCGATCTCCCAATTTGAAGTCACTGATCTTAAGTGTTAGAATCCTCTCCAACTATATTCCTACTGCGTGTATCCCCTTTTGGAGGTACGCAATGATCATTGTGTAATCGAACTCCCTCAGGACGTTGTCACGACTCACCATGCTAGCCAGAGGCGGGATGTAGTCAGGCAGGATTGATGGGATGAGCTTCGCATTCACCAAGTCCTCACGATTCTTGGTTTGTTTCTCTATCACGGTTCAAGAGGACCCAAATCAACATGCAGTCGATGGGGATGCTTGCACTCCTCTTTTCGACAAAGCTTGTGCTCCTGTGGACATGACCTTCTCAGCCATGAGGTCTATGAGAATCTCTTCGACAGATTTCTATACTGTGCTAAAGTCATCTGACATACACACTCGAGATTTGATATCTCAGGTTGGTGAACAAATAATCAAGGTAGCATAACAAATGGCTAGGTCTCAATAAGCATAGCGTGGTAATAGCCATCTCTCTATGGGCTCGAATAATCACAATTGGAAAAAGTGTCCACGGTAAGACATTCAACGGGTTAAATAGATAACATTGTAATGGATTCTTCCAACCAGTAGGAACACCTCAATCAATGCAATTCCATCTGTTATGGCGTGGTCCCAATAGTCCAATGGTGAATGTTCCGAAAATAACTGCATTTCTCGTTTTTATGGAGCATCGATCTAACGGTAGGGACGCCTCCAATGGTCATATCGCTCTGTCGTGGCAAAGTTCCAATCTGCGCTTCTCTGTTATTCCGACGAGGTTCAAGTTCTGCAATCCTTCCTTTTGCGAAGTCCTCTCTAGAACCTCTTGCAATTTTTCTAGCTTTGCTTTCTTCTTACTGAGTTTTCTATCTTTCTTTCCTGTGATCTGCATCTCTAGATTCCTCTTTCCATTATTTTTCTTATATCCTCTTCGCACAGTAACTTCGCATTGTTGAGGGTATTTCATAGGGTTCGAGGGTAATACTTCTTCTCTTACTGATTATGGATTAGATGCTCTACTCTCCTGTATCGATAAGTTCTCTAAGTCTTCTTGCGTTCTTTCAACTTCGACAGCTAGGTCTCTGGCCCTCATTTGCTTCAACTTGTCCTCCTATTCTTCTAGTAAGCGCGTTATTCTCCTAGCCATAAAATCCCTTAATTCTTGATTTTTATGTTCTAGAGATTCATCTTCTTCTTTCCTTCGGATCTAATCTTTCTCAATCCAAGTCCTTCCTAACAAAAGTGAAAGGGGGTCATTGTTCTCAACAAACTTAATGACCTCGAATTCTTCTTTTGTCGATGCTCCATGAGAAATCATAGGTACATGGGTAAGTCTTCCACATAGAGTTATCATCTTTCCTTTAAACAATATTATTCCTCCCAGTGAAGGAACCATAGTAGGCTTTCCTAAGATTTCCCAAGTACTTTTTGTCATAATGTTCACCTATGTTTCTGCATCCAATACACAGTCTATGTCGAAGTCTCCTATTCTTTCTTCTATGCACTCTTTCTCTTTTAAGATCTTTGATAAACTAGTATCTTTGTGATCGTTCAGTATTTCTTTCATCTAAAATAATATAGCCTCTGATTCTTTTAGGTTTTTTAGCATATTCTTAGTCTCTTGGCCTTCCTCGGGGTTTTCTTGTCTCGTATTCCTCTTTTCAACATTAGCAATCATTCTAGTGCAATCCAAAACTTCATGTTCAGTAGCTTTACAACAAATGCAAATAGGACTTCTACCAGGGCATTCCTTAGCAATATGTCCCAGTCTTCTACAACTATAACAAATATTCAATCCTCTCTTTCTCTTAAACTATCCCCAACCTTTCCTGTACTGCGCACTAGGATCATAGTGATGGACCTGCAAAAAATTATTTCTAGGATCCTGCATCCACTTTTTAGTCCAACAATTCTTTCTATGCATAGGAATAACATATCTTTCACTATTTATGTCAGATCTATTCATATCATATCTTCTTTCTTCGAGTTCTGCCCTAGTTTTCAGACTAGGACCAAATCTATCAAACATACCTAGATCCATTCTTTCGAAGAAAAAATTTCCACTTATCTTACCTTTATCAGAGCACAAAGCTTTAAGATCTTACCTCTTTTCTTCATATCGAACTTATTTTCTTAGCACGGAGCTTCACAAGTCAAGTATAGTACTGCGCACTATAGCAACAGATCTACGCATAAAGATTTCTCTTTTCTTCAATTCCCAGCAATCACAGTTTCAGGTCCCAGCAACAGAACCATTTGTTGGCACAGGGGCAGACCTAGGGTTCAATGCTACAACAGTGCACCAACAAAAACCTAACTACCGGCCCTTTCGGAAACACTTTCGAAGCAGATGAAGTCTCACCCAAGGTAGAGGAAGGGGGGGTTGCAAAACTCAAGCGTCTACAACATAGCTGGGACACAGATCTGTGATCAAAGTAATTAACAGATCACTTAGTAGTTAACATTCATTAGCATTTAACCCTTATTCACATTGCAGGTAAAACCCTAATTACAGAACAACACAGTATTTAACAAGATCTAACACACCCAAGAACTTAGCACATAGAAATCGACCAGATCTAGCATTCATTCACATTACTAAAAACTAAGCTACTATATCATATGCATCTAACATACATAAAGATGAAAGCACTAAGCATAAATCACATCAATCACACAAAGAAGCCATAACACAGATATACATGGCTCACCCCCAGCGTGGGGCTATGTCCACCAACTCTTATTCTTCTTTACTATCTTTTTTCAATGCACAGAGCCACAAATCCAACTCCGCATAGGACAGGAGATCTGCGCGCACCTCGTCGGATCCTCCTTCCCCAAGTTAGGTCACAACACAAAGCCTTCTTACACATTCTGCACACAAGCTTCTTACAATCACTTTCACTTAGCTCTGCAATTCTTAACACATAGTATGCACAAAGCCTCTAGCTCCGCACTAAGACGATTCTACTAGGTCTCTCCACTTCTTTCTTACATCGCCTAGATATCTATTTATACATTAAAAATGGGGCCTAAACATGGGTAAACCCATGGGCCAACATCCCATACCTGTTACATAAACCCTAAACCCAAAAATCTCACAAAAGGGGGTGAGATCCCGCGATCTCTGCTTCACCTGGCGCTTCATCTTCGACCAGCATGTCGAAGTGCCAAAAATGGTCAAACACGACAAAGGTTCTCCAAAACTTGGTCAAGGTCCAACACTATGCTCTGGTTATCACCAGATCTGGATGAGGGAGGAATATATTCTGAAGACTTCTTTCAGAACTCATGAAGGACATTATGAATTCTTTGTCATGCCTTTTGGCCTTTTCAATGCCTCATCCACCTTCCAAAGTATCATGAACAAAATATTGAAACCTTACTTTCGGTAGTTTGTCCTGGTTTTCTTTCATGACATCCTCATCTACAACCGTAGTTGGGATAACCACCTTCTACATGTGGACAAAGTCCTTCATTTGTTGCAGCACAACCAATTGTTCGTCAAAAATACCAAATGTTCCTTTGGAACCAGCGAAGTGGAATACTTGGGACAAATTGTGGGTCAAGAAGGGGTAAAAGTGGACCCCAAAAATATATAATTTATGTAGGAAAGCCCACAACCCATGAATTTAAAGCGCCTAAGTGGTTTTGTCTGTATCAAAGGCTATTACAAAAAATTTGTCCACCATTATGGGAAAATTGCTAAGCCCTTAACCGACCTTCTCAAGAAGAATGCATTTCATTGGACACCTACTGCTGAGAAAGCCTTCATAGATTTAAAGAGGGACATGTGCACTTCTCTCTTCCTAGCCACTCCAGACTTCAACAAAACCTTTGTGGTGGAATTAGATGATTTTGGCACTAGTCTAGGTGAAGTGCTCACACAAGATGGTCGACATGTGGACTTTACTAGCAAAGCATTGAGCGACTACAATATGGGCCGATCTACATATGAAAAAGAAATGATTTCCATTCTCCATGAAGTGCACACATGGTGGTCGTATATTTTGGGCCATCATTTTCAGATCAAAATAGATCACCATAGTTTGAAGTATTTCTTGGAGCAGTGTTTATCCTCCCCCGAACAAACCAAGTGGCTAACCAAATTTTTGGGTTTTGATTATGAAATCATATATATAAAGGGAAAAGATAGTATAGTAGTCGATGCCTTGTCTAGGAAACATGAGGAGGAAGGCTCCTTATTTTCCTTATCCTTACTAGTCCCTGATTGGATTGAAGATGTACGCCAAGAGTGGCTAAATCAACCAACACTCTCTTGGTTAATTCAATGCCTTCAGGAGGACCCTAATCCTCCCATCGACTACACTTGGAAAGACAATATTCTCATATATAAGGATCATCTAGATCTATCACCCTTGTCAGCACTCAAGTTGAATCTCTTAAATGAGTTGCACTCATCAGCTATTGTGGGTCATTTGGGCTTCCAAAATACCTATGTTCATGCTCATCATTCTTTTTTCTAGGAAAGAATGAAGAAGGATATCCTTAAATTTGTCATCAAATGTGAAGTGTACCAACATAATGAAGGTGAAACTATCAGGTCTCTGGGATCTTTACAACCCCTACCCATTCTAGCTTCTATGTGGACATATATCTCCATGGAATGTATAGTGGGCCTTCCTAAATCTGGGAACAAGTCCGTCATTATGGTGGTGGTTGATTTCTTCTTCAAGTATGCTCATTTTTGTGCCTTACCCCACCCTTTCACACCAACACTAGTAGAATATATTTTCCTTGATCATATTTCAAGTTACATGGCATTCCCACCTCTATTGTATCTAATCGTGACCCAACTTTCACCAGCACATTTTGGAAAGAGATATTTAAATTGCAAGGCACCCAACTGAACATGAGCACAGTGTATCACCCCCAGTCAGACGGTCAAACGGAATTAGTCAACAAATGTTTGGAAACCTACTTGAGGTATTTTTCTTCAGACACACAACACCAATGGGTGCAATGGATTCCCTTGGTTGAATGTTGGTACAATACTTCATATCATATGACCACTAAAATGACCCCATATGAAGCAGTGTATGGCCAACAACCAGCTACAGTCACTACATATATTCCAGGAACATCAAAGGTCCAATCTATTTATACAATGTTGCAAGGTCCAACAGCTACTTTAGGGGCTCTAAAGGATAACCTCAACATGGCCCAAAATTGCATGAACCAACAAGCAGAACAACATCGTTCAAAAAGGGTTTTTCAGGAAGGTGATCAAGTGTTTCTCAAGATCCGACCTTACAAACAAACATCTCTCAAATCCCAAGGAAATCACAAGATACCACCCAAGTTTTATGGGCCCTACCATATCATCAAGCATATTGGTTCAATGGCCTACAAATTGGCCCTTCCAACTACTTCCAAAATCCATATGGTGTTCCATGTTTCCTGTCTGAAGAAAGTGGTCATTCAAAATTGCAGGGTCCAAACCATCCTTCTAAAATTAGATGAAGAAGGATCTCTTTGGCTCCAACCAGAAATCACTCCTCACTTCCCATGAACATATGTTGCATGGAAGAACTATCAAGGAAGTGTTGTGGAAGGACACCTAACTAGAGGATGCGACTTGGGAACTAATGACCACACTCCAATAGCTTCCGCACCTTCAACCTTGAGGACAAGGTTTAATTTGAAGGGGGGTAGCATGTTAGGATCTAATCCTAACCCCTATTCGTGGGTCATTAGTCATTAGTATATGCTTTCTATGTAATAAAGGTCGAAATTAATTAATAAGGCCTAATAACTAAGGGAGAACATGTCAATGTAAGAATACCTAATAGAAGCTTCCAATTCTAGAAATATCTTCCTCTAGAAGTTTCCTTACAAGGTAGAATTAGTATAAATAAGAGTAGGAGGTATTGGATATTTTGTGTTGGATATTATTGTAATAGAGATCTGCTATGTTGGAGGTTTCCCCCTCGAAGAGGCAAGTGAGAATTTCTATCATTAATAAAGGTGCTATGTCTAGTGTTATTTTGGTATTATTCTGATATTGTTCTGGATATATCACTGTTGTTCTACCATTTCTTACTAAATGTTTATGTTTTGCATACTATATTATATCTCGAATATTGCATCTAGAATGTATTCAGTCCCTTCTTCCCGATATAGAATTCATCATCCCATCCCATGTCAGGCGATTAGCAATCAAATTTGTTAACCAACTTGATAATGAAGGAAGCACTCGAACACAGCAGATGTTGGACAATTGTTGGGATCCATAAAATGAAGGAAACCTCAACAAGGACTATCTGACACTTGAAAATGATAATTCACCCACCAATAGGTTCCTGAAGATGTTGCAAATAATCCTCCTGTTTGATTTATTAAATGTTTTGGTTACTGGTTCTTTGGTTTTTTCACTACATAGGCATAAATTCCCTAGCCTTTCCTTCGTCTAGGTGTCAGGGCATAGGACAATGGTCTTCTTGTTTTAGAAATTTTGGATGTAGTGATTGGTTTCACTCTCTATTTAGTCCATGGTCTCACTCTCTATCACAAACAATTTGGGCTAACAAATTACTCTTATGTTATTGGTTTGGTTTTCCTAGTGGTGGGCCAACAACATGTACCATGTAATTTTTTTTCTCAGTTAATATGGAATTCCAATGGAAAGCTTACAAAAAAAAAGTAGCATTCATAATCAATTCCTTTGGAGTGGTTTTTCTTGAGTGAAAGATCCAAAAATACTACTTTAAATAGTATACCATCGTATAACTTAACTTCAAATTTATCATGTGCTTCGAGGGATCAAATCCCTCAAACTGCAAATGTTTTTAAGATCACAAAAACTTGAGGAAAGGTTTGTACCTTGAGGATTCTAATTGCTCTTGGTGCATGATAGATCTAGCATTGAGATGGATATACATTGATTAAAAAAATCATAATCATTAGATGCTTTAGAATATACGGCTAGAATATGTCCAAATCCATTCACTCTTAGAGGAGATGTGGTAACTTACGCAATGGGTTACCCTCATCTTATACCTAAAACACATGCAAAGTAAAAAAAATGCTCAAAGAACTCAACCTCCTTTATCTCATTTGATCTATTTTTTGCAAACTAAACAACTAATATCATATGATTACTTACTTTATACTCTAGCTTGCATCATATTTCAAGGTGAGGGTGAATCATTGTTGTATACAATGCAACAATGTTAGTAGTATCCATATGTTAAATTGCATTGTTTTGTAGATTTAGATTCATGAAAACATAAATTACTTTCTCTCTATTAGATTTTATATTTAAAAGAAATTAAATCCTATCTAATGGTAGGTTGAATCTCATAACCAAAAAGAGAAATAAAACTTTATTGTAACATCCTGCTCTTGCGCACACTAAGAAGACTTATTCTTTGAGGACACTTGCGTGCAAGTGATACGGGTCATTATACTATTGGTTGTTTTGATTATGTTTATGAGACATTGTGGATTTGATGATATGTTATTTTTGTTGTGTTTACGTCGACAGGTGTTATTGACTATTTTCTCCTGAGTGCGCATGACTCTAGACGTTGAGGTTGTCGAGGCATCGAGGAAACTCATGGGACTCTGGATCGAGTCAGGGGGTGGATTGTTAGGGTTTGAATGTTGTTGATGTGACATTTGTACATATGATTAGATATTATGATGTTTATTGTTATTCCTGACATGATTCATTGATGGATGCAGGATAACGATAGCTTGCCGACCATACTCACATTTGGAGTAAAGGGGTCATGCACGACAACCAGAGACATTGAGGGGGAGGTGTGGCAGCAGCCTTGCCATAGCCTACTAGCACTCCCGTCGTGGATCAAATTGTAGGTTAATTATTACCTAGTTCAAGAGACTTTCAATGTCGTGAGGGAAGACTGTGGCAGTTGCTCACGGTGATTCTAATGGGTGTGCAATAAGGCAAGGTCCTTATTCCTTATAGGCCCTTAGTCTCCCACAAGATCACCTGATGGAGTATTGACTCCAAGGGTTTGACGTCTACCAAATTCAGTCAAGAGGAAAGTGGCACCCTTGGAGCACATAGTGCATCTTGAAGGGCACGCCACACAAATAAAATGGAAAGAGGCTAGTGGCACCCTTGGATCATGTAGTGCGTCCTGAAGGGCATGTCGCGATTTTAACTGGTAAGTGAATAAACCTAGTGCCTAGAAAACTATGCCTCCTTGGGTCCTGGTCGGCCTTAAAATGAATGATGTGATGAGTAAGTTTAATAAAAAAAATTCCCTTTAGAACTATTTCCAAGCCTAGTGAATCTAAAACCTAGGTCTAAGTAGAACCTATGAACAAAAAAATAATTAAACATATAACAAGAAGGGGGTAAAGAAATTCAAACTGTAATTATTAAACTAAAAATTATAATGGAGGATTAAATTTATTAAAAGGGTAAATGGTTGTTTTTCAACACTTGCTAAATCTGATTTTTTAGTTAAAAAGAAAAAGGGGGAAACTTAAAGAAAAAGGGAAAGTTAAAGAAAAAGGGGGGAAACTCAAGGAAAAAGGGGAATGTCTAACTTAGTAAGGAATCTAGCCTTTGGAAATTTCTATTTATGAACTCAACTAGGAATTAAGTAAGGTGTAAGTCATTTAAGAAATGTAAGGGAATAATGGGACACCAAGGAGCGTTTTTAGGAACATTTTTAGGTGGGTGAGGGAAATAGGAAAATTTATTTAATTAATAAATTGATTTTCTTGTGCAACTAGGGGATAGGGCGACATGTGTACGGGGGAAGTTTTTCCTAATTAAATAAATGAAAAAGGAATCTAATGAGGGTTTGGGAAACTAATGACTAAGAAACTCAATAAAAGGATGGTGGAGGAGGAGTATGGATCACATATGGCTTGTGTAACGTTACGCTGCCGAAATTTTATCTTGATTGAATTTTCTCTTGTGGGGGTTGAGATACCCAGCTCGGGTGACCGATGGTAGCTTGTCCTTGCCAGGTAAGATGGGAAGCTAGAATTCTTTGGTATTGTGTGTGTGGCCCCTTTGCGTCTCGGGGGGCTCAAGGGGAAGAAGAGTACCCCTAGTGTTGGTTGGGAGGTACCGGTGAGGTCTCATAGGTCGGCAAGTCGAAGATGGACGGAGCGTGAGTGCGAGACAGAAACTTTCGGTTCTTCACATTTGGATACGGTACGCATGTGTATAATTTGTATTGTATAGTAGTTAAATTTCTTGTTTATGCATTTCACTAATGTGGAAAGCACGCATGCGTAGATGGTGTTAAAAGAAAAGACTTGTTTAGTTTATGCATATGAATATTTATCTAGGCGATAGTGCGCCCGTGTGAAATTGTAAAAAGGTAACTAAACTTCCGCTTCTGCACAATAGAGTTATTGAAATTGTTAATATGAGGATGTGCTCTTCAAAGTCTATAGAGCAGCAACAGTTCCCCATTTTAGTTAAGTGAAGGTATTTTTTGTACCTATTAGTTTAATACTTGTAAATTCATTTTTATTTGGAGGCACTTCAAGGTTGTCCAATGCTCCATTTTCTTCTGCCCACTTCTTATTCACTCCACCCAACACCGAGCCATATTTTCTTTGTAATTGGTGTGAAACGTCGGTATCTCCTCTGTGACCCGCAACTGTGTTTTTATTGCTATGTTTTTTCCTTATTACTGTGTTTTTTACTGTTGTGCTTTTTATTACTATGTGATTACTACATTTCTTTTTATTACTATGATGGGAGTTTGTGAGTATAATGTGTTTCATTTATGTGATTTCATTAACAGGTTTATTGTTTGATAACCAAGTTAACTAATCCTTCATGTTACCTATTCTAGCAAAAATTTATATAAATCGTGAATGGCTTCAGGCGGATTATGTGTCGTAATAATCCATGTGAATGTTATGAACTGCGTTTCATTTACCTCTACTATATATTTATATCGCATTTCAATTTACAACACCTTGTCCTGGAAAGTGACACCATATCCCTAGAAGGGTCTCTCTCTCTATGATGATTACTCGAAATTATTTGTAAGCGTTACGTTTTGTAAATTGATATTCCTTGTCGGAAGTTGTTGACAAATTCTTGGAAATATTTCCATCTGTCAATATGAAGGTTAGTTTCTATGCACTTAGCCTTTCCTAGCGTTTGTATTTTTAGTCCTTTTGTTTTCATTAAAATTTGAACGTTGATCCCTCACAGGATATAGTAGAAAGGTCCCATCTCCTAGCCACTATCAAATGGCTTATATTATTAACACCCGATGAGGATACTAGCCATAGCAATTGGCCAAAACAAAAAAAAAAATGCAGGAAATATGCTCTTAAATCTATGTTGTTTCATTATTTTGTTGTCCATGGAGAAGATCTGGATGCCATTTTTGTTAAGAAGAGTTTATATGACAAATTGTTTGATCCATGTAGTAACTGGGATTTCCGGATGAAGAACAATGGAATTATGGATTTTAAGGTTTGATATTGACAAAGAATTGTTTCTGAATGCTCACGCTCATTGCTTTATATATTCGAATTTCTATTTAAATTAGTAATTATACAAAAAAATTATTGAAAAGGATATGAAAAACTCATCAAGAATATACAATCGTTTACTTTATGAATCGACTACGAGATTTCAATCATGTGTACAATTTGGTCAAAATGTTGTTGAGCGTCAGCCATAGACTCTGCCAGCTAGATGTGATGCAGGATTTTCTGATCAAAAAAAAATATTTACTATTATTTATATGATCGCAATAGCTCCTATAAGATATCCAAAACGCACAGCGTGCAATTCCCTTTTTGGGGTCTAAAACCCAAAAAATACATGGAAAAAATGAGTTTGCTCAGCTCAAACATACAATTTATAATTTCACTCAATTTTCCTTCCGGTAAAACAAATGAGAAACGTTTTCCCTGCTGTAAAATTGTCTAGGTTACAACAAAAAGGGTTTATAAATAAACAAATTCCATTCTGGGGATTTGAACCTGGGTCTCTCTAGTGAGAGATGACCAGTCAGACTTTCGGTTCTTTACACATACTTCCACAACAAGCTATAAAAACTTATGTTGTAAATTGTTCCTTTCGTTGCTCCCAGTCATTGACAACATTGAGTTTGTCAAAAAAATGATTTTACTATCCAACTATTGACAACGCTGAGTTTTTCATAGGACTAGCAGGAACGAATCAAATATTCATATATTAATAGTTGCTTTATAGCCACGATGCCTCTGGTATTTATGCTTGTGAATTTTACCTTGCCTATGGCGGGTTCCCTGTTTGGATTCTGCTGTAACGAAGTATTTGTTTTCTTGATTATTTAGGCAACGGATTTATTACTGTGTAAATTAGTGTTGTGTTGACAGTGATGATTAAAACAATTGTCAACCCATCAACTTTTTTATATATCTGTCTTATAACCCTTGCAAGATTAATTGTTTTATATATCAGTCTTATTGCCTTTGCAACAATAGATTAATTTTATATATATATAAATTGTTTTATATGTCAGCCTTATAACCCTTGCAACAAGAGATTAATTGTTTTAATATATCAATGGTTTATTTATCAATCTTATATATGAGTCTTATAACTTTTTCAACAATAGATTAATTGTTTTCCTTTGCAATAAGTAACAGTTCACTTGGTTAATGCGATGCTTTTATTAATTATAATTATCACTACCAGGAAATCAATATTGATTCTTGCGCGGAGTTTAAATATGTTGTCCAGATGTTAGTATTAATGTTTAACCAAGTCGATCATTGTTTAGTAAGATTATGGTACCAGTGGATCATGTTAAGGGGAGTAAAAACAATTGGTTATTGTGATTTTAGAGCCATAGTATTAATTAACTGAATGTTAGAATATAACAGTTTTAATAAAGGGGGTTGAATTTACAAGGGGTGTGATCTTCATAATATTTGTATAATGAGGGTTGATTTTAATTAATTTATCTAAATATTACGAAGCAATTCTTAATGTTTCCTCGTAAAATAGTCACTAATTATTCCGCATTGCATGACTTAAGGTAAGGGTGTCTAATGCTTGCCTCCCCCTTTTTCCCCTTTTTACTCCTTGCAATTTAAGCGTTGATTTTCTTGTAGGGCTTTAGAACCCATGAGAAATTTTATAGATGAGTTTACTGAGATGATAGACCCTTGAATGGAAGGTATATGTTTCTTAAAGATGGTTATATGCTTTTACCCTTAAATGGTGACTGGTTATTTATGTTGTGATTTAGTCCTTAAGATGGTAACTGCTAATGTTTTATGTCCAGTTGTTGTGCCAATTGAATGTATCAATTTTAGTCACCCTGTATCCATGTTTTCTTTATTGTTTAGAGTGCCTTCGTCTAATGACATCATATAATGTATGAGGGCGCAAGTTTGATTTCAGGCACATTGGATTTTATGTTTGGTTGAAGGTTTAGACTTATTTTTGTTTGCGCTTTGGTTCCTGGCACACTTTTCGCAATGCGGCGAGGTGATACTATATGATTGGATCATTGTTCGCGTTGATCGACAAGCGCACATGAAACCTGGCTTATGGTTAAGGGCCTCTAGATGTGGATGAATTTGTTTTGTAAGTAAGGTTGTACTTTTTGTAATGTCAATGTGATTGTCCCTTGCTCATCGGGAAGTTTCTAGTTATTGGTCGTCGAAGTTGTTGTGTTTGGATTGATTGAGGTTGTCTTGTCTTAGAGGTGTGATCTTGCGTGTGTCAGGCAGGATGTAGAAACCTCCATGTTCCTTAGAACAGTTGCCATCCTTGAGACCTTAAATGGTCAAAATCGAAGGGAACCTGGGCTTGAGCATTTCTTATGTGTCCTGTAGGTCCTAACCTTGCAGGGTAGGATGGGTGGATTTTCGTTTTTATTTTGTCTAATTGATTTTCACATGTTGCATCCAGTTGTATGATGTGCTAGTATGTTGGGTCATTATGTTGTCTATTGCCTGATTTGCGTGTGTTGTGTTCATCAACAAGTTGTGTTAAGCCCTAATATTGGCTCATTACCCCTTAATTGTGGCATATTAGATTAGTAATGTTATTTATTACCCCTTAATTGGGGAATATTAGATTAGTCATGTTATTTTATTTATGTCATCTTTAAGCCATTAGTTGTAATTATACCTCCTAGTCTCCCATATATACCAAGGAGACATTTTCATTTTGAATCATCTTGTACTTGAACATTTAAGTGGGGTAAAAGGAGGTTTCCCCCTCGAAGAGGCTTATTATCTGAAATTATCTCTTTTTAAAGGCGTTGAGTACTTTTCCTAAGGTTTATCTATGCTATATTGATGTTTGGTTCTTAACATATGGTTTCAGAGCTCAAGGTCTTGGGGTTTCGCTGCTACATCTGAGACACTGTGGAATTTTTGTTATAACTTTTTTTCTACAATGTTTCAGAAGGAACGGCTTGGAGGATATTTAGTAGATGGATCAAGGTACGTTGGGTTCAAAATTCAGCTCCTGAGGCCTTATACTTTCGGAGAAACAGCATGTACAATATAGGGTTCTGGAATCATCATGAAATGATTCATTGTGGAATTTTCTCTATAAAAACTTTTCTGTAATGTTTCAGACCCTAAAATCTGGAGGACATTTACATAAATTAGTAATGTATCTGTGGTAAAAATTTCAGCTTCTGGGTCATCTTAAATTTGTAGATACACCCTGTGTAAGATAGGGTATCTGACTATTCCTATTGACTAGTCTCAAGAAGGTGTTCCAGGTAAAACAATCATAACTTCTTCCTAGAGTATCCAAGTTGTGTGGGACTAGTTGCATTGTATTGTGGACAGTCTGTAGTACTTTGGGTGTGAGTTTCAAAATTTTATATCAATTATTTTGTGCGGGGCACACTATACAAGTGAGATCTCCTGGAAAGGACAAAAATCGGCAAGTTGTGGGGAAGTTACCGTAAATTCCACTTGGCACATCCAATTTTGATCAGA
>ML788605.1:268437-290989 GCA_009831015.1 Picea engelmannii
TTTTGAATCATCTTGTACTTGAACATTTAAGTGGGGTAAAAGGAGGTTGCCCCCTCGAAGAGGCTTATTATCTAAAATTATCTCTTTTTCAAGGCGTTGAGTACTTTTCCTGAGGTTTTTCTATGTTATATTGATGTTTGGTTATTAACAAGTTGTGTTGATTAATTGTTGTCATTATTACTTTCCTACTTTAAAATAAGTGTGTGTGTGTGTGCGTGTGTGTGTGTGCACTTGTTATGTGTCGCATGTAGTTATAACGATGGGGGTCGTTACATATGGTATCAAAGCAGGTTTGACCCGTGACTTGGGATCACTACGACTTTCATTGATTAGATATTTGATTATGATGTTGCTAATTAAATTGATTTGTATTCGTGCAAGTAAAAATGGTTAGAGGACATCATGGAGGCAGACGATGGGGTGCTAGGGGAGGAGGTGTGACACCCCCAGTAGCATCCATGCCCGAGGGATCTAACCCCCAGGGAGACAAACAGGTTGTCGGGTAGGAAAATATAGCATTGGGTGATGTGGTTGAGATGATGAGCTCCTTTCAGCGAATGTCTGAGGCACTGATAAATTGTTTGGATAGAAATGAGGCCAGGGCATCAGCACCTCCTGAGGGTCCACCGCGCACTCCGGTCAGTACTGGTAGCATTCACCGAGAACTCAAGAAGATCAAGTTTCTCAAGTTCTTTGGTGCCCCAGACAACACAGTCGTCGAGGCATGGTTGGAGAATATGGCGATGTTCTTTTCAATTTGCGACTATACCTCCAACATGAAGGTTTGCATGGAGGTCTTTCAACTAAATGGGAGCGCTATTCTATGGCAGAAAATGTTCCTGCCACAATTGAACACGGTTGTCGAAGACGTGTCATGGGAACTCTTCGAGGAACGGTTCCGGGAGAGGTATCTATTGGAGGAATTCATTGAGCGTCAACTCAATGAGTTCAACTCCTTGCGACAGGGCGGCTGTATGGTGCCCACGTACGAGGCCCCTTTTATGGAGCTTCTTTGGTATGCTCTGCACCTGAATACCAAGAAACTTAAGGTCAACAAGTTTGTGTTTAGCCTTAATGTTATCATTTTTACAAAGGTTAGTATTCGGATGCCTCAAACCTTGCATGATGTTGTTCAGAAGGACCTCATAGCAGAGGAGGAACTTATCAGCGGGGATCAGAGTAGGACTCCAGCGAGACCAGTGGGATAGGCATCATCTGGTGTGCAGCAGCATCAGACACCAGCTAGACATTCACCAGGATATTGTGGCTTCCAGAGAGGATCCACTTTTACTAAACCTCAGTGACCAGCACCTCAGTAGTGGAATCCTTACAAAGAACCAAAGCAACGTCGACCGCAGCAGCAACAGTTTAGGGTTGTTCAGCATAAAAGACCAGGGTTCCAGGCTGGTGGGTCGTCATCTTCTACTTCAGGTACCAAGAGTACTGGACCAAAGAAAAGGTGTTAGACATGTGGAGATCCACATTACCAGCATGAATTCTCAATGGAGAGGACCAAAGCATCTGGATAAGTCGAACCCAATACCATGGGAGATTTGGGCAAGGCCCATCATATTCATGCAGCGGTGAATAGCCACTAGGTAGAGCACTAGTTGACTATGCTCGAGACGTCAGGTACCTTCGCTGACCAGACCCTTAGTATTTTGATATATCCAAGTGCTACAGAGAGTTTTATCTCTAGTGCAGCGTTAAAAAGAATTAAGGTAAAGGCAGTCGAACAGGACAAGTTTAGCTTTGTAGAAATGGCTTCGGGAGCCAAACAGAAGGTTGGAGGGAAGGTGACGGGTTGTAGCCTTAAATTGGGAGAGTTTTTCACAAGGGCCAACCTATACGTCACAATCTTAAGATCTTATGATGTTGTGATCGGTATGGACTAGTTGGAATTGCATGAGGCGATACTCAATTGTAAGATGAAACGATTGAGCTTGGTCGATGATGAGGGACATAGACACGTGATTGTAGGTCAGAACTAGGGAGTTTCCCTAAGGTTCATATCTTCCTTGCAACTACGGAAGAGCATGCGCAAGGGATGTAAGCTTTATGTGATCCTTGCGTTAAACGATAAGGGAGTAGTGAAAGGTCTAGAAAACCTTTCGGTGGTGTGAGAGTTTGTGGACATCTTTCCTAAGGAGTTACCTGGGATTCCAGTAGAGAGGGGACTGGAATTTACCATCGACCTAAAACCAAGAACTGAACCAATAGAAAGAACGCATTATCGGATGTCGACCCCGGAGTTACAAGAGTTGAAAATGAAACTGAAGGATTTTTTGGACCTAGGACTTATACGTCTAAGTGTGTCACCATGGGGTGCACCTATTATATTCATATGGAAGAAGGATGGGTCGTGGAGACTCTGCATTGACTATCGTCAATTGAACAAGGCAACGATCATGAATCAGTATCCATTGCCAAGGATTGATGATCTATTTGATCAGATGAAGGGTGAAATAATGTTTTCAAAGATTGACTTGAGATCAAGGTATCACCAGTTACGGATCAAGGAGGATGAAGTCCCTAAGATCACCTTTAAGAAGAGTTTTGGACATTACGAGTTTACTGTTTTACCGTTTGAACTGATGAACGCCCCAGGGGTATTTATGAGTTTGATGAATGAGGTGTTCCATGAATACTTGGGCAAGTTCTTCCAAGTATTCATTGAGGATATTTTGATTTACTCTCGGACGATGGAGGAGCATGGCAAGCACTTGCCATGGTACTGCAATGTCTACGAGAGAATAAATTGTAGAGGAAGTCGTCTAAATGATCGTTTTATCAATAGAAGATTCACTACTTAGGGCATGTAATCTTCGGCGAAGGTATCGTTGTGGATCTAGCAAAGGTCGAGGCTATTATGGAATGGCCTATGCTGAAAATTTTTCGAGAAGTGTGTCGCTTCATGGGTTTAGCAAGATACTATCGATGGCTCGTTGAGGGTTTTTTGAAGATAGAAAATCTGATCACGAAATTGCAAAAGAAGAAAAGGAAGTTTGTTTGGACCGAGAAATGCACAGAGGCATTTCGAAGGCTCAAGGACCTATTGATGACATCACCGATACTAAAGGTCCCTGACATGGACGAGGACTTCCTGGTATGCATTGACGCATCCAAGTAAGGCTTAGGTGGAGTCTTGATGCAAGATGGTTGAGTGATCTCTTACATCTCGAGAAAGTTGAGAAGGCATGAGGAGAACTATGTGATGCACAATTTGGAGTTGTTAGCCATTGTATATGCCTTGAGAGTTTGGAGACATTACCTAATTGGACAGAAATTCAAACTAAAAATAGAACACTGTGGTCTACAACACATCTTTACACAAAGTGACTTAAACGCACGACAACAGCGTTGGTCGTAATTGCTTAGCGAGTACGATTTTGAGATTACTTACATAAAAGGGATAGTGAATAGAGTGGTTGATGCATTGAGTTAGAGACCATGAATATTTTTGGTGATGCCTCTTCAGACGAATCTACATGAAAATATTCTAACTTTACAGTGCGACGATGACTAGTACAAAGAGGTCGAGGATTTTATTGGACAAAACACAATGAGGGTACCAAACTTTGAGGGATTTACTGTGGACAACGACAGATTATTGATATTTAAAAATCGAATTTGCGTACCACCCAATGACGGGTTGAGGATTTTGATCCTATACGAGGCTCATAGAGCAGTATACATGGCTCATCCTGGATTCGCAAAGATGAGGTCAGACCTTAAACCCTTGTTATTCTGGAAAGGAATGAAGGCAGACATAGTCAACTACATGGAAAGATGTCTAGAATGTCAGAATGGTGAAGGTTGGACATAGACATCTGGCAGGATTACTACAGTCGCACACTATTCTGGAATCGAAATGGGAGGTCATTTTGATGGATTTCATTGTTGGATTGCCACTGACGGAAAGGAGACACAACTCGATTTTTGTGGTAGTCAACACTCTGAAGAAGAGTGCTCATTTTATTCCTATGCGTACAATGTATTAGGCACTTGACATAGCTAGATTTTTCATCAGTGATATTGTGAGGCTGCATGGTGTGCCTAAGAGGATTATATCCGATAGAGGATCAGTGTTTACAGGACGATTTTGGACTAGTTTCCAAGACGCCTTGGGAACCCAACTTAACTTTAGTACCGCCTATCACCCGGAGATAGACGGGCAGACCGAAAGAACAAACCAAATATTGGAGGATATTTTGCGTATGTACATTATGGACCAACAAAAGCGTTGGGAAGAGTTCTTTCCACTGGTATAATTTTCATATAACAACAGTTATCAAGGAACCATTAACTTGGTGTCTTTCAAGTTTTTTTATGAGAAGTCGTGTCGGACGCCTTTGAGTTCAGATCGGATTGAGGATAGGGTCATGATGGGACTAGAAGTGATCCAAGAAATGGAAGATCAAATGAAAACAATAAGACAAAAGATCAAGGAAGCGCAAGATCGGTAGAAGACTTATGTCGATGTGCATCGTTTTGATCGTAATTATGAAGTTAGCGATTGAGTCTTCTTGCGAGTGAAACCGCATAAGAGTTCGATCAAATTTGGAAAGGGTGATAAACTCTCTCCTAGGTTCATGGGACCTTTAGATATTGTGGAAAATAAGGGGCCCATGGCCTATCGACTAGCCTTGCCTGATTATTTTGAGGCATATGCACGATGTTTTTCATGTATCTGTTTTGAGACATTATGTTAGTAATCCTACACGTGTTATTGACATGAGTTCCTTGCAGCTATCGGACAAGGGTGCTCTCACAGCAGAGCCAATCTGCATTATGGACCATCGCATTCGACAGCTACGGCGTCAAATAGTAGATCAGGTCAAGGTCCAATGGGACAACTATAGTCCACACTCAACAGCTTGGGAGGATGCATATGATATGCATCAACAGTTTCCATTTTTGTTTGATAGCTATACATATGATATTGTGATACACTTTATTTCGACACTTACATACTGTGAAACTTCGGGAAAAAATTTAAAACAAGAGTGGGTGTATGTAATATCTCGCTCTTGCGTGCACTGAGGGGACTTATTCTTTGAAGAAACTTGCATGCAAGTGGTCCGAGTCATTATATTAGTGGTTGTTTTGATTATGATTATGAGACATTGTGGATTTGATGATATGTTAGTTTTGTTGTGTTTACGTCGACAAGTGATATTGACTGGGTTCTCCTGAGTGTGAAGGACTCTGGACGTTGAGGATGTCGAGGCATCGAGGAAACTCCTGGGACTCTGGATCCAGTCAAGGAGTGGATTGTTAGGGTTTGAATGTTGTTGATGTGACATATCTACATATGATTAGATATTATGATGTTGACTGTTATTGTTGACATGATTCCTTGATGGATGCAGGCTGATGATATCTTGTCGACCAGACTACATTTGGAGTAAAGGGTCACTCACGACAACCAGAGACATTGAGGGAGAGGTGTGGCAACAACCCTTCCATAACCTACTAGCACTCTCGTCGTGGCTTGAACTGTAGATTAACAATTACCTAGTTTGAGATACCTGCGATGTCGTGAGGGAAGACTGTGACAGTCTCTCACGATGATTCTAAGGGATGCGCAATAAGGCAAGGTCCTTATTCCTTAGATTCCCTTAGTCTCCTACAAGATCACCTGATGGAGTATTGACTCCAGGGGTTTGACGTCTACCAAATTCAATTAAGAGGCGAGAGGCACCCTTGGAGCATGTAGTGCATCTTGAAGGGCACATCGTGCAAATAAAATGGAAAGAGGCGAGTGGAAACCTTGGAGCACGTAGTTCATCCTGAAGGGAACATCGTGATTTTAACTAGTAAGTGAATAAACCTAGTTCCTAGAAAACTATGCCTCCTTGGGTCCTGGTCGACCTTTAAATGAATGATGTGACGAGTAAGTTTAATAACAAATTTTCCCTTAAGAACTATCGCCAAGCCTAGTGAATTTAAAATCTAGGTCTAAGTAGAACCTCTGAACAAAAAAATATTATACATATAACAAGAAGGGGGTAAAGAAATTCAAACTTTAATTATTAAAGTAAAAAGTATAATGGAGGATTAATTTTATTAAAAGGGTAAATGGTTGTTTTTCTACACTTGCTAAATCTTATTTTTTTAGTTAAAAAGAAAAAGGCGGAAACTTAAAGAAAAAGGGAAACTTAAAGAAAAGGGGAAACTTAAGGAAAAAGAGGAATGTCTAACTTAGTAAGGAATCTATCCTTTGGAACTTTCTATTTATGAACTCAACTAGGAATTAAGTAAGGCGTAAGTCCACCGAGGAACATTTTTAGGAACGCTTTTAGGTGGGTGAGGGAAATAGGAAAATTTAATTAATTAATAAATTGATTTTCTAGTGCAACTTAGGGATCGGGTGACATGTGTACGAGGAAAGTTTTTCCTAATTAAATAAATGAAAAAGGAATCTAATGAGGGTTTGGGAAACTAATGACTAAGAAATTCTATAAAAGGATGTTGGAGGAGGAGTATGGGTCACATCTTGCTTACGTAACGCTACGCTGCCGAAATTTTATCTTGACTGAATTTTCTCTTGTGGGAGTTGTGATACCCAGCTCGGGTGACGAGTGGTAGCTCGACCTTGCAAGGCGATATGGGAAGCTAGCATTCTATGGTATTGTGTGCATGGCCCCTTTGCGGCTCAGGGGGCTCAAGGGGAAGAAGAGTACCCCTAGCATTGGTTGGGAGGTACCAGTGAGGTCTCATCGGTCGACAACTTGGAGTTGGACGGAGTGCAAGAACGGGACAGTCACTTCTGGTTATTCACATTTGGCTATGGTATGCATGTGTATAATTTGTATTGTATAGTAGTTAAATTTCTTGTTTATGCATTTTTCTAATGTTGAAAGCACGTATGCGTAGATGGTGAAAAAAAAAAAGACTTGTTTAGTTTATGCATATGAATATTTATCTGGGCGATAGTGCGCCCATGTGAAATTGTAAAAAGGTAACTAAATTTCCGTTTATGCGCAATAAAGTTATTAAAATTGTTAATATGAGGATGTGTTCTTCAAATTTTGTAGCGTAGCAACAGTTCCCATTTTAGTTAATTGAAGGTATTTTTTGTACCTGTTAGTTTAATACTTGTAAAGTCGTTTTTCTTTAGAGGCACTTCAAGGTTGTCCAATGCTCCATTTTCTTCTGCCCACTGCTTATTCACTCCACCCAACCCCAATCCAGACTTTCTTTATAATTGGTGCGAAACGCCAGTATCTCCTCTGCAACCCACAACTGTGTTTTTAGTGTTGTTTTTTTTCCTTATTACTCTGTTTTTTACTATTGTGGTTTTTATTACTGTGTGATTACTGCATTTCTTTTTATTACTATGAGGGAATTTTGCGAGTGTATTGTATTTCCTTTATGTGATTGCATTGACGATTTGATTATTTGATAACCAAGTTAACTAATCCCGCATGTTACCTATTCTAGCAAAAATTTCTTTTAATCATGAATGGCCTGGGGCGGATTATGTGGCGTAATAATCCATGTGACTATTCTGAACAGTGTTTCATTTACCTCTACTAGATATTTATATTTCATTTCAATTTACAACACCGTATCCTAGAAGGCAACACCATATCCCTGGAAGGGTCTCTCTGTGATGATTACTCGAATTATTTGTAAGCGTTACGTTTTGTAAATTGAGATTCCTTGTTGGAAGTCGTTAACAAATTCTTGGAAATCTTGTGATCCGTCAATATGAAGGTTAGTTTCTGTGCACTTAGCCTTGCCTGGCATTTGTCTTTTTAGTCCTTTTGCTTTCATTAAAATTTGAACGTTGATCCCTCACAGGAGGTAGTAGCAAGGTCCCATCTCCCAGCCACTATCAGATGGCTCATATGATTAACACCCAATGAGGATACTAGCCACAACAACTGGCCAAAAAAAAAAACTGTAGGAAAGATGCTCTTAAATCTGTGTTGTTTCATTATTTTGTTGTCCACAGAGAAGATCTGGATGCCATTTTTGTTAAGAAGAGTTTGTATGACAAATCGTTTGATACATGTAGTAACTGGGATTTCCAGACGAAGAACAATGGCATTATGGATTTTCAAGGTTTGATATTGACAAAGAATTGTTTGTGAATGCTCGCGCTCATTGATTTATATATTCAAATTTATATTTAAATTAGTAATTATACAAAAAAATTATTGAAAAGGATATGGAAAACACATCAATAATATCCAACCGTTTAATTTACAAATCGATTGTGAGAGTTCAATCATGTGTACAATTTGGTCAAAAAGTTGTTGAGCGTCAGCCATAGACTCTGCCAGCTAGAAGTGATGTAGGAATTTTTTATCAGAAAAAAAAAAAATATATATATATATATATATATTTACTATTATTTATATGATTGCAATAGCTCCTATCAAATATCCAAAATGCACAACTAGCAATTCCATGATCGGAATCTAAAACCCAAAAAATACATGGAAAAATCGAGCCCGCTCAGCTCAAACATACAATTTATAATTTTACTCAGTTTTCCTTTCGGTAAAACAAATGAGAAACGTTTTCCCTGCTATAAAATGTTTTGGGTTACTGCAAAAAAGGGTTTAGAAATAAACAAATTCCATTACAGGGATTTGAACCTAGGTCTCTCTGGTGAGAGCCAATCAACAGACTTTCGGTTCTTTACACATACTTCCACAACAATTTGTAAACACTTGTGTTGTAAATTGTTCCTTTCGTTGCTCCTAGCCATTGATAGCACTGAGTTTTTCAAAGAAACTATTTTATTATCCAGCTATTGACAGTGTTGAGTTTGTCAGAGGACTAGCAGGAATGAATTAAATATTTGTATATTAATAGTTGCTTTATAGCCACGATGCTTGTGGTATTTATGCTTGTGAAATTTACCTTGCCTGTGGTGGTTTCCCTGTTTGGATTCTGCTATAATGGAGTATTTGTTGCCTTGAATATTTAGGCAATGGATTTATTACTGTGTAAAATGGCATTGTGTTGACAGTAGTGATTAAAACAACTGTCAACCCATTAAATTTTTTATATATCAGTCTTATAACCCTTGCAGGATCAGTTGTTTTATATATCAGCCTTATAACTTTTGCAACAATAGATTAATTGTTTTTATATATCAATTGTTTTATATGTCAGTCTTATAACCCTTGCAACAATAGATTAATTGTTTTTATATATCAATGGCTTATTTATCAGTCTTATATATGAGTCTTATAACTTTTGCAACAATAGATTAATTATTTTCCTTTTCAATAAGTAACAGTTCACTTGGTTAATGCCATGCTTTTATTAATTATAATTCTCACTGCCACGAAATCAATATTGATTCTTGCGTAGAGTTTAAATATGTTATCCATGTGTTAGTATTAATGTTTAACCAAGTCGGTCATTGTTTAGTAAGATTATGTACCAGTGGATCATGTTAAGGGGAGTAAAAACAATTGGTTATTGTCATTTTATAGTCGTAGTATTAATTAACTTAATGTTAGGATATAATAGTTTTAATAAAAAGTGTTGAATTTACGAGGGGTGTGATCTTCATGATATTTGTATAATGAGGGTTGATTTTAATTAATTTATCTAAATATTACAAAGCAATTCTTAATGTTTCCTCGCAAAATAGTCACTAATTATTGCGCATTGCATGACTTAAGGTAAGGGTGTCCCATGCTTGGCTCCCCCTTTTTCCCCTTTTTACTCCTTGCAATTTAAGTGTTGATTTTATTGTAGGGCTTTAGAACCCATGAGAAATTGTATAGATGAGTTTACTGAGATGATAAACCCTTGAATGGAAGTATATGTTGCTTAAATATGGTTAGATGTTTTTACCCTTAGATGGTGACTGGATATTTATGCTATGATTTATTCCTTAAGATGATAACTGCTAATGTTTTATGTTTAGAGTGTCTTTGTCTAACGACGTCGTATAATGTATGAGGGTGCAAGTTGGATTTAAAACACATTGGATTTTATGTTTGGTTGAAGGTTTAGACTTATTTTTGTTTGCACTTGGGTTCCTGGGGCACTTGTCGCAATGCAGCGATGTGATACCTTGTGATTGGATCATTGTGCACGTTTATCAACAAGCGCACATGAAACCTGGATTAGGGTTAAGCGCCTCTAGATTTGTATGAAATTTTTTTGTAAGTAAGGTTGTACTTGTTGTAATTTTAATGTGATCGTCCCCCACTCGCCCGGAAGGTTCTGGTTACTAGTCGTCGAAGTTGTTGTGTTTGGATTGATTGAGGTTGTCTGGGCTTAGAGGCATGATCTTGCATGTGTCGGGCGGGATTTAGACACCTCCATGTTCCTCAAAATAGTCGCCAGCCTTGAAACCTTAAATGGTCAAAATCGATGGGAACTTGGGCTTGAGCGTTGCTTATGTGTCCTAGAGGTTCTAACCCTGCAAGGTAGGACGAGTGGGTTGTCGTTTTTATTTTGTCTAATTGATTTTTTCATGTTGCATCTAGTTGCATGATGTGCTACTATGTTGGGTCATTATGTTGTTTGTTGTCTGATTTTCATGTGTTGTGTTCGTCGTCAAGTTGTGTTGATTAATTGTTATTGTTGTTACTTTCATACTTTGAAAAAAAAATGTGCACTTGTTATGCCTCGCATGTAGTCGTAACGACGGGGTTCGTTACATTTATTTAAACTTAAATCGTTTTTTAATTGAAAGTTGTAACACACCCGACCCCTAAATACTCTTTTAAGGGGTGGGGAATCATAATTTCATTTTTCCTTAATTAATCAAACCCTCCTTCCAGGGCCTCTATCATGTTTTGCTCGTCCAGATCTCTCCAACCACTGTCTCCACGCTCAAAAATGATCTTCGGACTGGAAGATACGTCCTTCCCAAGTTCTTTGGGAGCTTATTGGTCAAGGGCCACGTGATCCTTCTCATACATGTCATCCCAAGTTCCCCGAATTCATGGATCTCTCAGTGCTCCTAAATCTATGGTGGAGATCTATCCACCATTAATCCGATGGCAGGTCTTCCTCCATGTTAATTCTTATGCCTAAGGGAAATGTTCAGTGTTCAGCGCTTCGAACCTTTTGTGAGTATGCGGTCTAATGACCCAAGTCTCCCAGAGTGTTATCTCCCAAAGCCATGTGAGCTTGCCACATGGCTCCGGCCTTCAGACCTTTTGGCTTATCCTCGACACTACACTCCAAACCTTTGGAGTCCCATACTCTCGAAGGGTCCACCCTCGCATGGGATGACGGACTAGATGTGAAGGAAAATACAGACGGGTCCTGCCTACTTCTCCTGCTAAATACTGAAGGTGTGATACATGGCAAGGAAGAGATGACATGTGGCCCCTTAAGTGGGTGAAACATGTCATGTGTTAATAGGCTTATAGGGTCTATAAAACACACAAATCCATATGAAAAGTGGCACGTTGACCGTGGGTCCACGTCACCTTAGATGACATCATTTTTCCACGTTACTCCGAACCGATAGCCTTCCAAGCCCTTCCATATCATGGTCAAGGTGTGTCCACGTAACCCCTGGATCGACGGCCTCTGTTACTTCGTAATTTCGGCGTTTGGGGAATCTGTGATGTGACTTCCTCCTTACCCCCAAAGTTGGTCAATGCTAGGCTAACCACATCCTCGATATAACGGCTAGGGTATATCCACGTATATCACATATCTACGGATCTCCTAGCGTCGGGAATTTTCCCTTAGGGAGTTTTTCGGTCCAAACTCCTCATGACTCCCAGAGTTGGTCAGCGTTGAGATGACCACAGCTTAGATCCTACAGTTAGGCTTCATCCACGTGGATCCACAGATCCACGACCAGTGTTACTTTAGGCTTCAGATCTTATTGACATGCTACACCTCAAGTCCCCCGAAGTACCAATTCTTTGGACTACGGGATCTAGTGCAACATGTCACTGGTGGCAACGACCAAGATTTACTCTGGCCTTTGGAGCTTCATGAATATGGCATTCAAGGTTTCTGGTGTTATAACACCTCCATCCTCCTGAAGTGGTAAACATTGGGTTGACCACGTCGTAGATCCAACAGTTAGGAAGAATCCTGAATACCTTGGGATCTACGGCTAGCAATACTTTGTGATTGGTAAAGTTGTAACATCCCGGAGTTCCTTCCAAACTTGTCTTAGGGTTCCTGGGTCTTGGTCATATGGATCCTCCTAAATTTCTCATGGGCTATACATTTATCTCTTGGCCAGGAATTCGCTAATGCTATGAGCCTGAACACTCAATCACACAGATGAAAGGTCTGGAGGATGTGCCCCCTTGTCTGCACTCCAAGAGTGTTATACCTCATGAGATTACTGGTACCCCAAATGAATTGAGGGGACGCTCCTTTTTTTTCTTCCAGAGTTTAGAACTTAGAAAGTTTTCCACTCCTACATAGCTTGTGTAGGTGTTGTGCACCTTCACACTACCTCTCTTGAGCTTAACGATTTCCCTTATCTAGGAGGCCCAGAATAACTGGAAGTGTAAACATGCACACGTGAAACTATGCCTAAGGTCGACGCACTCACTGTTCATTTGCTCTAACTTGAGCCACTACATGGCTCAAGCATTTGCGTTTACAAACCATGTCCAAACCATATAGTTCCTTACTTTCCTAAGTACACAATCAAGAAAAAATAAAGGAACAAAACATATCCATTAAGCACACATGCACATCCCTGAAACATTCACAGGATATCCAACTTTATTTTATAGTTATAGCTCAATTACATAGGGTATAAGAATACTTATCTATTACAGGTCACAACCAACTAACTGAATGTGGGTGTTTTCCTTTCCACCCAACCATAGGCTCAGAGGCATTCACTCTTAGCACTCTGGCCACCCCCGTGCCAAGCCATGATATCACTAGGGAATTTATGCCAAATTATCACAAATCATTTCTCTGTCAAAGCCTCTATGGGGTTTATCAGATGCTTCCTCGGCATCAAGCTCGCGACCTTCTACTCATATTTTGTTCTCTGCCATTTCTCCACTAGAGAGTCGCACACACCCTCTTCTTCCCCCGATATGTTTGCATGCCCTCCTCCCCTTGCACACATCCCTCCTTGGGAAGGTTCTCCTTTCTGTCATGTTCCTTTTGTCAGAAGGAAACGCAGGTCAACCTATACCTACCAGACATTGTGGTACTTCAGGCTGAAATTCTTCGGCCAGACCGTGCTTCCATTCATGGGGGTGGTTTATGGTTCAACCACCATTTCTTTCTTCATTAACTGATTCCTCCTTGGGAAACGAAGGAGGTTTATTATCCCCCAACAAAGGCAAATTTGGGGTCATTTGACATAATGCACCCTCTCCATAGTTTTTCCCATTCTTTCCTCTAGTGATATCATGGCCAGTACTTCAAGGCTTCACCCCCACAATCAATCATTGGAAGTTTAAACCATAATACATTTATGTTGTTCCCATGTCACAACATGGTAATCATTATTAATGATTAATTACAAGATGGGGGGAACATGGGTGTTACAATCCTCTCCCCCTTAAAGGAATGTTTCCCTCGGTGTTCTTTCTCAGTAACACCTGTCATGCCTTTTCTCATTCAACCACTTCAAAAATATCGATCCTCTTCCTTGGTCAAGTCCTTCCTAGACTCTTTTCCTTTGTTACCTACCTTCAAAATTATGGGACAACAAGCATAATAATGACAATTTTCATGCAAAAACATTTGTTGTTGTAAAAAATTCAATAGGAAAATGTCATAATATATCACAATACTTATCTGTGCAGTTCGGGGATTTGCATCCACATGGATGTCTTGTTCTCTTAGCTTACTATTTTTCCTGGACATACCCATTGTGTGCATGATCCCAATCAATATTTTACAAGGATCATCAAAGTCTCCTCTTCCTTTTGGTCACTCACCCTCCAGGCCCAGGCTCATGCATCCCCTTCTCTACTATATAGTTCCTCAAACAATCCTTCTTTCCTTGCCAAGGCGTTCTCGCACAGGAAGAGTTCCAAAGACTTCTTTGAGCCTTACCGTCAAGGTGTCCCTCAGAATTGCTCTGCCGAGTCATCCCTTCAGCTTGTGTTACCACAACACAACACGTTCTATGGAGATCGTGACTTACCATAGGGTTTTCATGTCTCAACAGTAGCCATATTTCATGCTTTCCATCTTTGACAGCCTTCATCTATCCTCCCTAGAAATATCCTTTTCGTCTCACTTGTATCACAAGTATACAGAAATTTATGAGATATCATCATAAATTTTAATTTCAGAATTTTATTGCAAATCTGTCACCCACGTATTTTTCTCATTCCACATTTAGTTTCAGAATTGTTCTACACTGGATACAGATTCACAAGCATGGGAATTTCCTGCCCATAGAAGTTTGGCTCAGCATGTAATTAGTCTTCCTTGTGGGCTTAAATACTGCCATATCCAAGACCCTTCTCTTCCTTCCATTTCAACATTCCTTATCCCAACAAATTGTTAGTTCCCATGCACATTATATTTTCACTGCATGTTTGCAGTGATTCAAAACAATTTCGGAACCGTGCCTACTAACAATCAAATTCATTTGCTCAAAAAGGAAAAATACCATTCCTCGTAGTTTGGCTCAATAGGAAATTTGGTCTTCCTTATGGACTTACAACATTTCCATATCCAAGACTCTTTTCTTCCTGCACTTCCAACTTCAATCAGCCAAACAAATCGTTAGTTTCCCATGCACATATATTTTCATTGCACCTTTACAATGACATCACAATCAATTCTTAAATTGTGCATGCTAACATTCAAATCAAATATATAAAAATATGAAAGGAACATCATTCCTTACCTATGCATCATTTCAGTATACCAAACCTTTCAAAATGTAGTTCAACATTAAGTGAATTTAATCCAAGGGGGAAATATCCATGGCCACATTCACTTACCATGCACCCTTGTATTGATTTCAAGTTTACCATATTTGTGACAAGCATCTTGCCATGGTGTGTTGGAGTTCAACCAACCTCTTCACCATGTGTCTTATTCATCCTCATTCACTCTTCCAGCAGGACTATCCTTCCTGCTATAGGATGATCATGATCCCAAATCAACACATATAAAACTAGAAGTTTCTTTTGAATGCAGCCAAGCATTCTTCCTTCATTAGTAACCAGGGTGCCAACACTCATGGCCACCCAAATTTTCTCTTTTCCTTAACACCTCTACAATTCAAGTAGAGTATTAGAAGGTCCTCCTTCCTCAATGGGAAATCCATTGTCTTCCCTTTTTGTGAAAACATCCAGTCTCCTCAATGTCTTAAACAAGCATGTTTTCTATGAGCAATTTTGTTCCCAACCATTCCTTGATTGGTCAAATTATTCATGACATATTAGTTCATGAATTCTTCCAAGGATTTCAATCAGTATTTAATGCCATAGGTTCACACCTCCATCATTCAGGTTCTCCTTCTTGAATCATATCTTACTTGGGTATCAATGTCATACAACAGCCTTTGAAAAAATTGTGCATAACAATAAAATATTTCAAAAGGGGTTCTTATCCAATCCCGTCATACCTTGTGCCACATAGGTTTGAACACTTTCATACATGATCTTGGCTTCTAGCACCCTCTTTCTGATTTTTACCTCATCGGTAGTGTTTTATGGGGTCTTTTACAGTCCCTTCAACAATATTTCAATAGAAGCCTTCTCATAGTCATCCTCTGCTTGAGGTTGTTCATCATTGGCAATTGTATTCCTCAACAACTCCAATTTCTTTCTACACATGACATACATCATAAATATATCAGTCTCCGTGTAAAATAAAATAACGCAAGTACCATAGCATTTAAATCAATAAATAGTTTCATATATGTCTAGCATATCTTTATGCACTTGTCATGTTGTCCTCAACATTTTTGTGAGTGCGACCTCATTCAAACTTTCAGTTGTTTCAATATTCTATAGCCAACCATATTCTCATGTCTTAAACATTTTCACATACCATCCTTTCAATTTTCTCTTATCCCAGAGAAACACATTAGACAACAAGAAAGGAGTTAACGAGTTCTTCCCTTTTCCAGTTGTACTGGTCCTCACAACTACTCATCTAAGTCTTATAATTATGTTAAATAGTTCAGAGTTCTTAGGGTGGAAAAAGTGCTCCTCCTTTTTCCCTTTCTTTTCTTTTTCAATTTACTCCCTCTTGGGATTTTCCTTCTTTTTTCCTTGAGTAGCCTTGGTTAGGCCTCACCCTAACCTTTTTGGATACATCAACATGCTTTCATAGAAAAAAAAAATGTTCATAATGGATCATGAACCTGTGCATCCTGCACATTATATTTTCAGTTAGTTTGAATGGTCAACCTTCATTCATTCATTTGTTTTAGAATGTAATCCATGATTCCTATATATATATATATATATATATACACATCATCTTGTAGCCCACTACTCAATTCTAAGTAGTCATTAAGGTTGTGACTATGTTCTCCTGACAGAGTCTTCACATAGTTCCTCCACATGGAAATTCTTAACATGCAAATTTCCTTGTTACATATCCATCACTATCTGTGATGGCATCAACCTTGAGTTAGCTTCATATTGTTACCAAGCATTCCCTAAGGAATATAAACATGCATTTATGTCATGCATCCAACTTCTTTATCCACACCTATTCTGGTTTTTGTTAACTTACACGTATGATGTACTTAACCATATGCATAATCATAAGCATGTGTGCAGTTTCCATAGGTATATTTCACAGCCCAAATACATCTCTACTTTAAAATCAGTTGACTCGGGATTGTTCACAATCCTTCTCAAGTGATCCTCAAAGGCATAATCATTTGCCTCTTATCATGACAACAAAGCATCTTTGCTCATTTACTCTTTCATCTATTTATGTTAGTCTTTCTTGAGGGAATGGGATACATTCCCCTCAAGTTATCATTTCAAACAGAAATTTCACGACTCTTCATAATAGAGTCATCCATGCATCCATGGTATTCATTTAATCTTGGCAAGTGCAATTCTTGCCTCACATGTCACTCATCAAGGAAACCATGTTGGGCATTTAGTTACATGTACTTTTACATCATACATGTGCATCACTTGCACATTTAACATCATTCATACCTAGTTGGTATTAATATCAGGCTTCATATCAAGAAGCTTCACAATGCATTAAATCCATGCACTCATGCATAATTAAACACAGCTAAGCATTCATCATGCAAGCTTATTGCTTGCACCTTTTCCATGTCATCCACACACATGGACATGTCAAAATTCCAGATCCTTATCCCAAGGATGTTCCAATCATTCTTATGATAAGTCTCATAGGGATACTCATCATCGAGTTGTTCTCTCTGCTAAGAGCTTGCAATCATATTATTATTGTAAGTATATATACACATATTTGTATATATGTAGGTGCACCTCTTGCACCTTTTTACCTCATCCATTCACATTGATATTTTATTTTCAGCATTAGTGTTCTTCAGTGAGAGATTGCAGTCACTTATATGACTAGTCTCATGGTCATAATTCATATTGATGTTTCCCTCTCTTCATGGAAATAACCAACCAGGGTCACTTTTCCCTTTTCTGGAAATTAGCAACAGTCCCAAAGGACTCCTCTTTATCTTTCTTAAACAGATTGTCTCTACTACAGGTTTCAACCATTACAGGTCAAGTAAACTGACCTTACTCATTTTCATCAGTTCTCTAATCATGAGGAGTTTCATATACAGGGTTTAATCCTTTTATAAGAGTAGTAATTATTACTGCTAAGGACTTTATCAATCCATACCAAATTCCTTTAAGCACGGGGAATTTTTCTATTAAGTTCCTCACCCTTGTATAATCAACCATCTTAAGTGCTTATCAACACATTCCTACTTTTGTAGGGACAACCATTAATCCAACAAGTCAACAATTCTAATCCTTCTATTGTTGTCATCATTCTAAGATTTATGCTGTAAAAAATTGAAAACATCAAAAGAGTTACAATCGACAGTCCTTTTCCTCAAGGAGTCAATGCACATAATAAACAATTTTTTTAAAGGTCGAAACATTTTTCAATAGGCTCACCTTAGCCTTGATATACCAGTCCTATGACTGGTCTCTGCTCTATCCAGACCTATGTTTGAATCATACTTTACTAGATAGGGTAAGGCAAGGTTCCCTCTCCCTTAAAGTTTTCTAAGAAAGAAAATCACTTGACTCTTTCATGAGCCCAAGAAAACCAAGTGTTGTTTCCATGCTCTGATACCAATTTGTAACAAACCGGACCCCTAAATACTTTTTTAAAGGGTGGGGAATCATAATTTATTTTTTCCTTAATTAATAAAACCCTCCTTCCAAGGCCTCTATCATGTTCTGCTCATCCAAAGCTCTCCAACCATTGTCTCCACACTCAAAACTGAGCTCCGGACTGGAAGATACATCCTTCCCAAGTTCTTCCGGCACTTATTAGTTAAGGGCCATGTGGCATCCATGTGGTCCTTATCATACATGTCATCCTGAGTTCCCCGAAGTCACAGAGCTCCCAATGCTCCTAAATCTATGGTGAATATCCATCCACCATTAATCTAACGAGTCTTCCTTCATGTTAACTCTTACGCCTAAGGGAAAGGTTCGATGTTTAGCACTTCAGCCCTTTTGGGAGTATGCGGTTTAATGACCCAAGTCTCCTGAAGTACATATCTCCCGAAGCCCCATGAGATTTCCACGTGGCTTCAGCCTTCAGACCTTTTGGCTTATCCTCGACACTACACTCCAAACATCTGGAGTCCCAGACTCCCGAAGGGTCCACCCTCGCACAGGGTGACGTACTAGATTTGAAGGAAAATGCAGGTGGTTCATGCCTACTTCTCCCACCAAATGGACCAAACGGTAAGTGTCAGGTGTGATATGCAACAAGGCAAGGCAAGGCAAAACGCACGAATCCAGATGACAAGTGGCATGTTGATCGTGGTTCCACATCACCCTAGATGATGTCATTGTGCCTCGTTACTCTGGATTGATAGCCTTCCAAGCCCTTCAATATCACGGTCAAGGTGTGTCCACGTAACCCCTGGATCGACGATCTCCGTTACTTCGTAATTTCGGCATTCAGGGAATTTGTGATGTGACTTCCTCCTTACCCTCGAAGTTGGTCAGTGTAGCGCTAACCACAACCTACATCTAACGGCTAGGGTCTATCCATGCAAATCACATATCTATGAATATTGTGGCTTCGGGACTTAGCCCTTCGGGAGTTTTGTAGTGAAAACTCCTTGTGACTCCCAAAGTTGGTCAACGCCGGGCTGACCACAACTTAGATCCGATGGTCAGGCTTCGGCCATGTGGATCCACAGATCCACGACCAGTGTTATTTCAGGCTTCGGAGCTTATCGACATGCCACACCTCAAGTCCCCCAAAGTACCAAGTCTCCGGACTACGGGATCTAGCGCCACATGTCACTGGCGGCAACGACCAGGATTTACTCTGGCCTTCAGAGCTTCACGACTCCAACATTCGGGGTTTCTGGTGTTATAACCCCTCTGTCCTCCTTAAGTGGTCAGTGTCGGGCTGACCATGCTGTAAATCCAACGATCAGGGAGACTCTCGAATACCTTGGGATCTATGGCTTGCAGTACTTCATGATTGATAAAGTCATAACATCCCGGAGTTCCTTCGGAACTTGCCCCAGGGTTCCTGGGTCTTGGTCATATGGATCCTCCCAAATTTCTCGTGGGCTATACACTTAGCTCTTGGTCGGGAATTTGCTAAGGCCATGAGCCTAAACACTCAGCCACACAAATGAAAGGTCTGGAGTATGTGCCCCCTTGTCTGCACTTTAAGAGTGTTATACCTCTTGAGCTTACTGGTACCCCAAATGAATTAAGGGGATGCTCATTGTGTTTCTTCCAGAGTTTAGAACTTAGGAAGTTCTCCACTCCTACGTAGCTTGTGTAGGCTCTATGCACTTTCACACTACCTCTCTTGAGCCTAATGAGATCCCTTATCCAGGAGGCCCAAAATAACTGGAAGTGTAAACATGCACATGTGAAACTGTGCCCAAGGTCGACGCACTCACAGTTCAATTGCTCTAACTTGAGCCACTACAAGGCTCAAGTATTTGCATGTACAAACCATGTCCAAACCATATAGTTCCTTACTTACCTAAGCACACATGCACATCCCTGAAACATTCACAGGATATCCAACTTTATTTTATAGTTACAGCTCAATTACACAGGGTATAAGAATACTTATCTATTACAGGTCGCAAGCAACTAATTGATTGTGTGTGTTCGCCTTTCCACCCAACCATAGGCTCAAAGGAATTCACTCTTAGCACTCTGGCCACCCCTATGCCAAGCCATGATATCACTAGGGAATTTATGCCAAATTCTCAGAGATCCTTTCTGAGTCACAACCTCTACGAGGTTTAGAAGATGCTTCCTCAGCATCAAGCTCGTGGCCTTCTCCTCAGATTCTATTCTCTACCATTTCTCCACTCGAGAGCCTCACGTGCCCTCTTCTTCCCCCAATCTGTCAGCATGCCCTCCTGCCCTTGCACACATCCCTCCTTGGGAAGGTTCTCCTTTCTATCCCGTTCCTTTTGTCAAAAGGAAACTCGGGTCAGCCTAGACCCACCAGACCCTGTGGTACTTAGGGCTGGCATTCTTTGGCCAGACCCTACTTCCATTCATGGGGGTGGTTGATGGTTCAACCATCTGTTCTTTCTTCATTAATTGATTCCTCCTTGGGAACCGGAGGAGGTTTATTATCCCCCAACAAAGGGAAATTTGGGATCCTTTGACATAATGCACCCTCTCCATAGTTTTCCCCATTCTTTCCTCTAGTGATATCATGGAGAGTACTTCAAGGCTTTACCCCCATAGTTAGTCATTGGTTGTTTAAACCATAATACATTTACATTGTTCCCATGTCACAACATGGTAATCATGATTAATGATTAATTACAAGCTGGGGGAAACAGGGGTGTTACAAAAGTTCAGTAAGAAGAGTAGAACCAAAATCCAGCATTGGTGTGAGTTCTCAGTGGCAAAAGAATTATGTAAAACCATATAATATGTAAAAGAAAGATAACTATTTATTTTTTAAGTTTTAATTCGTTTAAATTTTATTTATTTTTAAATCATAAATAAATAAATATTGATTCATATTTATTTATGCTATAAAAATTGTGTATGGAGTTTTGAAACTTCTAAAGTTTTGAGTGGACACTCTACCCATCATCACTGATATAAGAAGTTGAATATTTCTAAAAGTTTTTCTAACATTATGACTAACTATATGTATACTCATATATTTATTTAGTTTAAAATTATTAATTTATATTTAATTAATTTATATTTGGTTTCAATTTATTAAAATTATTGATTTGTAAATTTAATTGCATTCATTTTAGTAATTTTAGCATTTTCTTATTCTCAATTTTGTCTATCATTATCACAATTGACCTTCCGGAAGAAGGAAAGAAAAAACATGCTAGAATAATAAAAAATAAAATAGAGTCAAAAAAAATTAGAATCATTAATAAGGAGTTTTTAACCATAGTCAAAGTTCAATTCCCATAAAGGCTTTCTTGGATACATGAGACATGAAAAGCTTTATAATTACTCTCTTGATTCTATTGAAGTTCCCTCAATCCCCTCAAAGTTAAGCATGTGATCCATAAAATAACTATAAGTATGAATAAATAATAAATAATAATTTAAAACCCTTATCATTGAGGTTAAAAAAAGTAGCGCATTGTCAAAGAATCCACAATTATTTAATTCATCTTAAACTTAGTATTATCTTTAAATGACTTGGACACTTGGACATATTAGATTCCTTTCCGTCAGTAAAAAGTTATTTCCACAAATTTACAAATAAAAGTCATTTTATTATAATACATGTTATTTATAATTGTTAATTCAATGTATCTCAATTATTTCCATATTTTAATATTTACTTCATTATAAATTAATTTACCAAGAGAATTTCATGGCCATATTCATTGAATTGCGGTAGGTAAAATATCATTTTCCATGGACCATCCTATGCTTTAAGTTAGTTATAAAATTAATTTACCAAAAAAGTGATCATGTCATTTCATTAAATTTTAATGTTTAAAATACAATTTTCCAACTTTTTAAAAGCTAATATAAAGTAATTTACCCAAAAGAATCACCACAATGTTGGTTGACTTTTGATATTCAAAATATCATTTCCATCTAGAAGATGAGACTGTGTGATTAATTAGGTGGACAAAGAGAGTGAGATATTGTAACCCAATTAAACCTTTGCAGAATTTAAATACTCAACGTTTAAGGATAACTATGGGCTAAAACTAAGTTGTATTACTTAAACAAAACTTAAGTCAAATTATTTGAAAAATGTGTTAAAATTGTAGAATTGTGTTACTTAAATAAAGTTTAAGTCAAAATGTATGTTGAATGTCTCCAAAATGTTGGTAGCATTTAAAGAAAAATCAAAATACGTGAATAATGTGTATGTTGAATGTCTCCAAAATGTTGGTTGCATTTAAAGAAAAATCAAAATACGTGATTGTGTGATATTTAAAGAAAAATCAGAAATAAAT